>VXAK01016160.1:595275-641269 GCA_013399435.1 Arenaria interpres | reverse complement strand
TTTTTTTTTTTTTTTTTTTTTACACGTTGGTTCTTATTGCAGCTGAAAATGTGTAGCCACTTTCTCCCACTTCCTCCTTTTATCTCCAGATATATGCCCCAAGCCAAGAGTATCTGTCCCAGGGACTATTTTGACCAGCTGGGAATTCGGCCAAATGGGCCAGAATTCTTCCAGCTGCTTGCAGCCAGACTGCAGCTCCAGAAGTCCAGATCACCCAAAGATTTCACGCCACTTAAGATTTCCTTCAGAATCACACTGGGAAGAGGATCTCAACAGATTAAAAACAGATTGGTCCCTGTCAGGACAAGGGAACAAAATTTTTAAATGAGGTATTAAGCAGAGAGATTTACTCTTGCTTCACATTTAATATAAATGTACAAGCTACATTCAAAGTATGGACCTGGGAATTAAAATACATAGAGTACTAAAATTGGGAATTAAATAGTTGGAGTATACTAGGATGTATCCCACAAGCCAATTCCACTGAACTACTCCCCATCCCACAGGAGACGACTCCTTCTCTCTGTCCCCCTGCCTGTGTCTGAGGATCAGCAATAGCTGTATTACCGTTTTCCTTGAAAACAACCCCCACAGTTCACAGGTTCCAGTTTCTCTGCAATCTTCAAACTGAAGCAAACGTCTAGTCTTGTTCCCAACTTCAATTAGTTTAACAGAAGACAGTACTTCTCCTTATAAGCCTGAACTTGCAATATAAATGGACAGAGGAGACCAAAATATGAAAGAAAATATACAGACAGGGTGGGGGTCAGGCTATATGATACATATTCTCGAAGTGCGGGACTTATTCAGAGGCAGAGTTGAGACTTCAATCTAAGGACCAAACCAAAGCACTGTACAGAGCACAGAGAAGTCACTTCCATTCTATCAATGCCAATAATTGTTGATGGTGAAAATTCTGTGGAGCATACAGAGGTATTGCAGAGTCTTCCACACAAAATATTAATATATATGTTTGCAAAACATACCAAGGAGACTTCTTTGTAACTTTGTCAAAGAAAAAAAACCAAACACATAAGACTAAATTTTTTATACAGAGAATTGTTTTCACAAATATTTCTGTAACTGCTGTAATTCTTCTTCACATAACCTCACCTTTCATAATGTTCTGTCACTGCAGCTGGGCTGATTTAATGCTTCAAGCATATTAAAACTGGCTTCAAACCAAATTTTAGTCTAAAAATATTGATATGCCACAACATAATCTTGTTACTGCTATGGAAAAGAATTTGTTTGTGTAATAACACACATGCTTTCCTTCAAAGATTACACTGTACTCTATATTAAATGTTGGATTGGTTTTTTTTACTTTTTCTGAAGTCTGGAAGTCACTATACTTTAAGGAAGTGCATGTTTCTGGCTACATAGAAGGCCCCACCACAAAAATCATTTCAGTAACTCATACAGGGTAGCAGTACCATATCTATTCTATGTGAAGCAGGAAAGTACTGGGTTTTGTAGTCTAAAGATGGAGAACTAGGAACAATAACTGTGACATGCCAGCCTGAAGTCTGCAGGTGACTTCACTGAGGAGTGGGTCACATCAGAAAAGTTATATGACTTTCCCAGAGTTACATGGGAAATCTGCAACACTGCTGGCAACGGAGTATTTGCCCTCTAAGTTTCTTTACTGTCAGTTGTTTTACTACTGTTGTGATGGAGGCAAAAAAGAAGTAGCAAAAGTTAAATGCTGGATTCATTATGCTCTTAGTCAGAGATATCCCAGCTTTTCTCTCAGCTCTAGCAGGTGTGTGAGGAGCTCAATTATACAATTATTGCTTGTCTTGGGCTAGCACGCCTGTCCCCTGCTTGGCACACCACACAGCGCACAACCAAGGCTCTTACCCATTACCAGAGTTCGCAGCAATACTGAGGAAGAGCTTAGGGGTCAAAATGCTTGTGGGAGAAGGTATAGTATTCTTCTACCAACCGAGTAAGTCCAGGTTAGATACTGCACAAGTTTCCAGAAGTGTCTTTCTCATGCTGGGCAGAGAGGACGTTTTGCATAGGGAATCCCATGCTAACATTCATTCATCATATTTGCAGTATTGTCCCACACTCATAACTCAAAACTGTCAACACAATGGCTTAGAAAGAAAGAGCCTTGCTTGGAAGGAATTTGATATAAGAGAAAACAGTCCTACCTGTCCATTAAAACCAGCCCCATCTGTGGATTTGAGAAATTCATTGTAAACTTGATTGGCTCTACTAATCACCATGGCAACTGCATCCTGGTACTGAGGGGATGAAACAGCCAGCAAGGGCAAGGCAGCCAGCGGGATGTGATCTTCGCTGCTGCTGAGACAGCTCTCATCGTAGCTGTAGGGATTTAGGCTAGAGAAGGACACGTTATCATCAGGAAAAATGCAAGAGACAGAAAACATTAGAGAATGAACCGATACTTATTGACAGAAACGGGCTGGGCTATTGCAGTTCACAATGACAGAATACAGGAAAGATTATTTTATCACAGAATTCAACAGCTTAAAAAAAATCAAGGAGTTACTGCTTTATGTGAATGAGATCATGCTAGAAGACATTTCTGTAATTAAACATACTTGATGCAATTTTTTCATATACAAGTAGGCATCATTTAGAACAGCAAAGAGATTATTCCATTTCATCTTTTTTTCCCCAGCAAAGAATGGGATTGAATCGTCACAATGGAACTAGAACACAAGTGTGACAGACGTATTCTTCAAAAGCATACAAAAACATTCTTCCCAGTGTCCCATCCTTTCAAAAAGATGGAACAAAGCTGCACATATTCTGAACTCATCCGTAAATGTTTGCATAGTAACATTTTGTAAAAAGGTGACTCAAACACAAGCTTAAATTTGATGTCAGCTTTATTTTAGTTCAGATGTGCACCCTGCAAGTTTCTTAGTACATCTGCCAACCGTATCTTGACTGATTTTTATTGATGAGTGGGGAAAACAATTCACAGAAAGCCAAAGACACAAGGCACATCAGTGTGTGCCAGATTCTTTTACAGTAAGTTGACTGTCCTTTAAAGATTAAAGGAAAGTCAGAAGTATTCTGGGTAATTCAGCTCATCCAAAGTTCACCTAAGGCTGTAGGCAGGCAACTTCAACACTATTTTGTATTAACTTTCTTTAGGAACTTGGTGGGTTATCACAATATTAAAAAGTAAGTTGTCTGAAACAGAATTAGTCTATGTTTCTGCTAAAACCTGCATCCTTGAGACTATTACCAGAGTAAAGGAAGAAGAACAGAAGACTTGCCATGCTGGTCTTTGTTCAGCCTCATGGGACATTTCCACACTTGCCTCTTGCTGAAGCACTCCAATGATTTGGTATTTCTAATCCAAAGCAGTGTAACAGCTTCTATGTCCTAGAGCTCAGCCGCTCTGCCAAGCTGTGTCAATTTACCACGTAACACAGCTTCATTCTGCCGGCTGATTAGATCATCCCAATGCACAGCAGACATACAGTTATATAAACAGTGGGGTTTTCATTTATATGTGAGATATAGGAAAGTGGTGGAAGGAGACCAGATTAAACAATCTGGAACTTTTACTAGATGGAGTGGGTTTGCCCTGAAAGATCCGTTTCCCTTAAAGCACTATTTGCAGCACAGGGAAGAGATCTGTGTAGGTGCATTCAGATGAAGAGTCCCAGTGGAATCACTCTAAGCCCAGGCACTCGGCACAGAACGGCATCATTCAAAACCCATGCCAAGGTAGGCAGAGGGTTGTACCACCTTGGCACGCACGACGCCTTCACATTCTGAAAATGGAGTATCCCTTCAAACCAAACAAGAAATCTTGTGCTGCTGCCTAGTCAGTCATCTGGCTCACCCTCAGTGAAACACTGCAGTAATTAAAAACACACTTCCTCCCTCTCAGTTTGTTAAATGGAACGTTTACCACAAGTTTATGTTCTACAACTGCATCCTGAAGTTCTGGCTGTGAAAGTTGCTGGCGTGAAGCTGCAGAAATGTGAGAGCAGGGAATCATCTCTCCTTTTGTAAATCAGAAGCAGCTCCACGCAAGACACACGAAGGCAACACCAATCCCATGTCAGTGCTGGGACTGATTCTATAGGACATTCAAACATCCAGCTTGGGTATTTCCAATCTGGATGAATATCAAACACTTTTCCTTCCACTGTACCAGCTCTTCTTCCAGGTAGTTGAGACCTGCAGGCACTGCATTATGAATAACTAAGAGATACTGCTGAGCCCTGTGTTAACCAGGGGACCGACCAGGTGAGGGCAATCTCCCAAACACTCTTTGATGCTTCACCTCTTCTACTGTCAGCACTCTCACTTTGCATGGCAGCAGCTGGGACATACACAAATTCCTCCTTTCCTGGTTGGTTCAGTGCATCCCCTTGTTGATGTGAAGTCAGACACATCGAGACCTTCCACGAGTCTGGTCCGCACCCTGCCGCCTCCTCCTTTGCGCCTGCCATGGCTTTAAGTCCAGCCAGTATTTCAGAACTTTACTGCATTCCCCATCTCTCCTCTCTAACTCTCATCTGGACAGCAGGCATCACCACTCCCGCATCTTATGGTCCAAAACGTGGTTGTAGACCTCCTCAACTCCTCTGCAGAGTTTTCTGCTCTACATGAGGTTCAAATGTAACCTTGGGCACTATATTGCAACAAAAAGACTATAAAAGTGATCATCACTCAGGGAAAGCCCCAGACAAAACCAAGAGAAGTTTCTCTTTGTTTAGAAAAGAAGAAATCAAGCAAATCTGATTCTCTCCTCCCCATCACTGAAAAATTCACTAGTTATGCATGGTTTACACTTGTAGAAGAAGTGAAGCAGAACCAAGCGCATGTGTTTCTTTCTCCTTTCTCTATCATGCCATTTAAAATATTTACGTCAAGGAAAATATACTAAGGAAAGAAATGTTACCTGAAAAGGTTCTCTCATTTAATGAGTGAATTTTAAGACTGAAAAAGTGGGCAAGGGAGAGCAGCTACTGAAGTGGGTACATCCAATGGAAAATTCCACTTGTTATTTCTAAATTAATTTCACTACAGTCAGGTCATTATGATGATGTGGAAGCCAATCATACAGCACTCAGTGGAAAGTTTCTTCACCACCTGCTAAAACTTTCATTCATTTAGCATGCAAGTAAAGCTGTACAGAAAAGTTGTTTCAGTGGGACGAAAAAAAAAGGTAAAATTAAGTTGGTGACACTATTGCTTGTAAGGCTACCTGGCCATTTAATAGGCTTGGAATGGAAGTGTAACAGCTCCTCAATCATACAGCCTAAGATCAGCCTTTGCTCCTTGTTGTTAATAATCCAACAAAGAAACACCCAGATCACTCTCCTTCCCTCACAAATCATCTCCTCTTGTGCTTAACGAGGTTCCAGTTGTCAGTCAAGTCTCAGCAAGCCTGCTTCCTTCACAGTTCTCACAATTCATGCAACCAAACCCTAGTTGTACTGCAAGCTGACGCCGACATGAGCCAAAAGCACTGTTTCCTAGTGATGCATCTTTTGGAGCCCATTCAAGACACTTCTACATATGGCATTCTCATGGGTTAATGACAAATGAGAGTTGACTACTGATATTTTGGGGTCAGATTTGTGAGGGGAAGGAGAAGTTAACAGTTATCACAGTTTTCTTATTCTGTCCAAATTTCTTCTGGATTATTTTTTTTCTTTTGGGTGCATGTGGACAATATGCTGTAGTCCACCATGGGTTTTGATTTTTTGGTTTTGGTGGGGTTTTATGAAGGGTCTTTTTTTGAACAAATACATCCACTTAGAAAAGGATGAAAGACTGCTCCACGTCTTGCAGTAAGCAAAAAATTAAGAAGGATTTGCAACATTCCATTATGAAAAAGACAGGCCACAGAAAGCCATTCAAAACCACACTGCAAACCCAAAAATTACAAAATGCAAATCAACTTACTTGGAAACAAGAGAGAAAGCTGCTGAACAGATTGCTGGGCAGGGAACAAGCCTGATTAAGATGTGGCCTAAAGCGGCAGGGAAATGGGCTCGGGTCACTTTCTCAAACACAGAGCTGAAGGTGTTGATGTCTGCCAGCTTGCTGCTGTGGTCCCCACCTCCAGTGTCCAAGATGTTCCCTCCATGTAGGATCAAAATTAGCACGTGAGTTTTGCAGTTTTGGTGTTGAACTCCTTCCTGTGAGAAAAACAAGGAATAAGAAGGGAGGCAGCGCTGGTATGGACAGTGTTGCTATACTTGGTGTTAATGTTCACAAGCAGTTAGCAAAGATTTTTTCTCCCACCCCCACTGAGATCTTCTTGTGATATTTGCCTTCACTGGGCAGGGGGGGGCACGGTGGGTGCACCCCATGTTCCATTTAATTCAAGTATGTCTGAACCAGGCAGAGCACACGATGTACACTCTGCCAGAAAACCCCTGCAGCACAGATGCGGATTGCAGATCAACGAAGATTATAAACAGCTTTATGTACATCAAAATCTATTTTAAATATATTTGAGACAGGAGAAGAATTCCAACATCCAACAGAGAGCCTAAGCAAACGTCTTGTCTAACTATCATGAACGAGGCTGCTGCATTTACTGGAAAGGTTCTAACTCAAATAATCACAGGTTCTAAAAAGACAAATTTCTCTGCCAATGAAAACATCTAGCAAAAGCAAATGATGCAGTTATCTCAGCTTTTTGAGACTGGCAACTTTTTATTAAAGTGAAACATGGGGCAAACTTACTCAGACATTTATTGAGAAGGTAAAAAATGTATCATTGCTGATACCCACAAACTTCACAAATATGTTTATGAATATGTGAATACGTGCATACACAGACAATAATCTGTGTGCTCTGCAGAACAAACAAGATGTTATCTACTTGAGATTGGAAAAAACATTTTGAATCTCTCACAAATCCACTTTTTTTTCTCCTTTACCCCTTGAGAGTTATGTGCCCTCAAAGGGTTCGGTAATACATTAAAAGATTAGGAGATTATTTGTTTTTAAATTCTGACTGCCATTTTCTTCTTTGCTTTGGATCACATGATTCCTGGAGACTTCTAGTTCCTGACCAAATAGAAACACAAAATAAAAATAAGAGTAACATTTCTTATATTCGTCAGAGGACTGTTAATTGCTAGATTGGGTGACTTACTGAGAATCAGGCAAAGTCCTGAACACTTTATTCTCAAATTCTGGAACAAATGCCACAGTATTCAACAGTAAATATAAAATAAGAAGAACTGCTCTGACTTTAACAAGAATAACTTTAATCAGGACAGCTCACAAGTAAACACACACATCAGGCTGTAGTTTAGTGAGGGGTATGGGTGAAAATGTTGTTGAGACGGACAAAGCTAAAGTAACTTTAGTGCCTGTAGAGAAGTGGCTGAAAATGAGAGAATTATAATTTGTCCATAAAGCCAGTATTCCACATGTCCACTCCTTGGAAATAAGCAGAGCTTGTTTGGGGAAAAAAAATCTCACCTCATTGTCCTCATGTATTTCAATACTGCCTTGTGCCGGGAACCTTTGTTTTCTTAAAGAGGCTCTATATAATTCACCTGAAAGAAAAAGAGACATAATCAATCATTTAAATATTTGGCTGCCTCATATTTTACAGATATCTATGGAGGTAAGGCACATTTCTAGTTTCAAGATAGAAAGATCTGTTCACAGAAAATCCTGTGGACAAACAGAACAACAGACAGGGTTTTATGCAGCCCTACATATTAGAGGCTCTTCCATTCTTAACAGCAACACTCCGAACAGGATTTGGGTCCCTATATAGAGGTCTGTAGCACCAGCACAGCTGCTGTGGGTCATCTGTGCCTTTCTGGAGCAGCAGCAGCAAAGGTCACCTGAGGTTCTGCATCACCTCTGCTCCTCCCATACAGATCTCTTAGATACTCTGGTATGTCTGAAACAGCACTAAACACCTATATATAGACAAGCGAACTTTCTCCAAAGGATCCAGCTCTTCCACAAACCTCTATGACTACCTGGGAAACTCCCAGAAGTAACTGCAGTGCTCCATTACCAGGAGTAACAAAAAATAGGAGTAACAGATGAAAGCAAAAGACAGTTTCTCCTCAAAAAGTCCTGTAACCTGTAAAATAGGAAGTGTCATTGAAGAGATGCACAGGGCTCTGCTAATACCTTTCCACAACATGATCGTGCACGCAACATCCTCCACTATAAACACAACAATGAAAGTCTCTGCATTGACTTCAGAGCACAACCAATGGACAAAACCAGATGGACCCAAAGACCTCCTTGTGACTACTTCTTGGGCATACTGGCCCGACAGTAACCTGCTGTAAGCGGTGGAACATTCACTGTATCAGCTTTAAGACCATGAGACTGTCCACTGTCTGGCCGTGGGAAGCAAAACTTAGGAAGCATTTCTTTGTAGAGACAGTGGTCAAACACTGGAACAGGCTTCCTAGAGAGGTGGTCGATGCCCCATGCCTGTCATTGCTTAAGAGGCATTTGGACAATGTCCTTAATAATACGCCTTAACTTTTGGTCAGCCCTGAAGTGGTAAGGCAGTTGGACCACATGATCGTTGTAGGTCCCTTCCAACTGAAAATATTCTATTCTATAAAACTTCTACAGATGTATATGAAAAGCCTTGCCCTCTGAACAGCTCTCTGTCCTTGAGGACAAAAAAGTTGATGATATAGCAGTATCCAATTTCTTTTTTTTTTTTTTTTGCGCTGTGTTTCTTCAGTCATCGGAGAGAATTGCTACAGGATTTTTGTGGTCTCTTCATAATGCAGTCTTTTTTCTACAGCTGCATGTGTGTTACCTAGGAAACAGCTGTAGGATGAAATTTGATTAGCACTGCTGTCAGCTTCATTGTCACATTTATACATGGGGCTAATCTCTTCCCTACAAATTAAAGGAATGTTCCATACTCCTGTCTTATAACAGCACTTATGAGGCACCTACATCAGAGGAGATGAGTAAAGCTTTGCAAAAAACACACTGAAGCCCACCTACTTACACTTTAGCTTACAGGGGTTTGCAATCAGATCCTGGACCACTGATTTCTCAGGTCAAGAAACAGGAGGTAAGAAGAAAAACATCAAACTTCTGATTTGCTGCTGTCTCCAAGAGGTATTCTACTAGCTATTGTGCTTTGTTTCCAAAGACAAGGACAAGAAAGTGACTGCTAGTCGTCAGCATGGATTTACAAATGGAAAATCATGCCCAACCAAACTGATAGCCTTCTGTCAGGAGATGACTGGCTTGGTGGATGAAGGAGGAGCAATGGATGTTGTTTCTCTCAACCTTAGTAGGGCTTTCAACACTGCCTCCCGTAACACCCTCATAGAGAAACTGAGAAAGCGCGGGCCACTGAAGTGGACAGTGAGATGGACTGAAAACTGGATGAACCACCAGGCTTAAAGGGTTGTGATCAGCAGCACAAAGTCTCCAGCTGGAAACCAGTGACCAAGGGGTCACTACTGGTTCCAGTCGTGTTTAGCATCTTTATTAATGACCTAGATGACGGGACAGAGTGTACTCTCAGCAAGCTTGCAGACATTACAAAACTGTAGAGAGTAGCTGAAACACCAGGTGGTTGTGCTTCCATTAAGAAGGATCTCAACAGGCTGGAGAAATGGGTGAAAAGGAATCTCATGAAGTTCAACCAACTGAAATGCAAAGTCCTGCATCTGTGGAGGAATAACCCCACTTAACAGCAGAGACTGGGGACCAACCATCTGGAAAGCAGCTTTGCAGAAAAGGACCTGAGTATCCTGGCAGACAACAAGTTGACCTGGACCCAACAATGGGCCCTTGCAGCAGAGTGCCAACCGCATCCTAGACTGCATTAGGAAGAGTGTCTGTAGGCCAAGGGAGGTGATCACTCCCTTCTACTCAGCACTGGTGAGACGACATCTGCACTGCTGTGTCCAGTTTTGGGACCCTCAGAATAAGAAAGACATGGACTCACCGGAGCCAGACCATCAAAGGGAGACAAAGATGATTAAGGGACAGGAGCACTTGACAAGAGAAGAGGCTAAGAGAGACAGGACTGTTTGTTCTTGAGAACAGAAGGCTTGGGGTATGTCAGGGAAATCTCATCAATGTGTATACCTGACAGGAAGAAGTAAAGAAGATGGAACTACAGCGCTCCTCATGATAGTCAGTGAAAGGACAAGAAGGAATGGGCACAAAGTGAAATACAGGAAATTCCATTTAAATACAGGAAATCGCTTTTTTACTGTGAGGGTGGCTAAACACTGGAATGCGTTGCACAAACGAGCTATGGAGTCTCCATCCTTGGAGATATTCAAAACCTGACTGGATGCAGCACTAAGCAATCTGCTCTAAATGGCCCTACTTTGAGCAGAGGAGTTGGGCTACAAAATCTCCAGAGATCTCTTCTAACCTCAGCCATTCTCTGACTTAGAAGACATTGGAACACAATATTTAGTTTTTTCTTGGCCTTCAAAACATAACAGTTCTTTAAAAATTAGTAACTGATGGCACTATAACCTACACACCAGATATTTGGTAGGATGGTCTCTCTGACTTTCTAGCAGTATGATGAAAACTCCAGTTTTACAGCACTCAGCTGGGTTTCTTTAAAAGGTGCTAAAAAGAGAGTAACAAAACCAAAATCTGATGATTTTCCATTTAGAATTTAAAACACCTATGATGTGACTCCTGCTGCTACCATCTCAGTTTCCTAGCAGTGACTTTTTACTTAAGACAGGAAACAGATAACATCTAAAAGTAAATCTGAGAGGAAGACTTGAACACCTAAACCACGGGAAAGTTGAGTTTATTTGTTTAGTCTGCTTGCATTCTATGAACCAACCAATACTGACCTATGAACAATAAATCCACTTCCTTTGAAATACAAACTCCAGTGGTAGCTAGACCAGTAGAGATACAATCTGCTTTAGCTCTTAAATGTGCTCCTATTAATGAGTTTTCCTACTCATTTCACGATGCTTGCTTCTTTACCCTATATGCCATCGATCTCCAGAACATTATTTTCTTTCTAAGATACAGAATATTAAAAGTTACAAGTTAGTTGTCACTTATTAAAATGTGCCAAAATGGCAAAATTGCCATGATTTACTGCTAAATCCAGCATCTCAACCTCTGCCTAAATATAACCATTGTCATGTAGTAAGAAGCAACAGAGACCAGCAAAAGTTCTTTATGAGAACTATGATATGGTCAAACTATGCCAGTCTTTCCTTTAAAAGAAAAAAATTACAAACTAAAAGTGCCAGGCTGTCTTTACTAGCAGCTTTTATTCCTATACCTCAGTGAACTTAAATAGAGAAATTAAATATTGCAACATCTTACTGAAGAGGAATTACTTAGCTGAAGTTATGGGGGTCAGTTCTTTGGGGAAGGCAAATGTGCTTCTTCCTTCTACAGTCAGTGATGAAATTCCATACAATATGTGAATCCTCCGATCTCTGTAATCTGAATCTTCCACCTCTCCTTGGGGGGAAGGAGGCGGCTGTGAAACCCTTCAGACTGACAACACCAGAAATTTGCAATTTAAAACTTCAGCTGACTGCAGTGTTGCAGCCTTAAAATTCTACTCACCTCACAGCAGTTAGCTATTCCGAGAAAAATGGGGAGGCCTTCCTCCCTCCATGACAGATACATGTTTTAGGAGTGAATGAGAAAGGATTGCACTAAATAATAAAACCATAATCCAGAAAGCTGATAGCTTGCTGGATTTAAACACATTTTCCTCTGTTTCTTCCAGCACCTCAAAGACAATAAATGCATCACATAATGCTATAGATGACTCTGTTTCCTTCTGGCATTCTGCGTTCACAGCCTATTTGTGGTTTTGCTCCATCTGACGTGTGCTTATGGGCCATCTGCCAGACCCTACCAGTGCCAACTGTAATTTTCACCTCACCAAGAACACTGATTAAACAGGGTCTGGGCCAGGTTATTCTAAAAGCATTGAATTTAGTCCAAAACACATTTCAAACACTCTGTACTCTTCTGCATTAGGATTGAGAGCTAATTCTACCACCACCATTCCTTATAGCCACTAGAAATGTATTTAACCTCTATGGCTACATTTCTCCATGTTTAAAAGCAAGGTAATTTTTCTTGCCTTTCCAGCAGGCAAGACTACAGGATTAGTCATTTAATACTTGTATCAAACAAAACAATACAACAACAAAACGCAAAACCACAGAAAACAAATCCAACAGCAACAACACACCCCCATAAACCCTGAACTTCCACCAAATGCAATTGCACTGAAAGTCCCTGCAATTTAAAGTTGCTTCTAATTAAGTGTTGTTTCCAAAAGCCTGTCCAGAAGACTCACTTTTTTTCTGACAGTCATCATATGAAAAGTGACAGTTTTTTAACATCTACGCTCACAACAGAACTAGTACCACAGAAACATTAGTTTTGTGTCATGAAAAAGGATTATTCAGGGCCATGAGGTCCCACCTTCCAGTGAACCACAGTACTTATCTTTAAGAGAATACTGGAACAGGAATCCTCGGACTCCTCATCATCTGCTCACAAACCTCTTTGGTTATCTACATGCAATGCACTAAACAAAACACTTCCAGGGACTGCTTGTGTGCCATTCCTTTGAAAATCTTGTTGTAAAGATATACTTTTAAAAGTGGAGAGGGTGGTTTCTTTTTCCCTAATGCATCAAATTGCAGGTTGCAGGGTAGTTCTTTGCTTCACACACACACAAATGTCATAGATAATGGGACACCAGGATTCTAGTCATTGTTTTAATCACAATTTCTATTCTAATGTTAAAGTAGCTCTCTATCATATAACTGGGCTTCTTTCAAAACTGCTTTCTCACTTCAGCTGAGAAAAGAAAGAAAAAAGCACAGTATCAATTTGCAGTACTAGAGATTACAGAAAATATGACACACAGATCAGTCTGTGGAAGCATATAAGGTATTTTTTTCTTTAAGACATACCAATGTGCTTAAGACAGTTCAACTCTCTTCTTAACACTTCTGCACTGCCAAAAGTTCATAAAAGAATGAGAAGGTCTGGAAAGAAAAAGGAAAAAAAAAAAAAAAAAAAAAAACGAAAAAAGGCAAAGGGGAGCCAGGTGGGGTTTTTTCCTGATTTGCAGCACAAGTGAGGAATTTCAATGGTTCTTCAGCACTGTGCTGCCCAAAGAAACACACTTCCCTGAATTCAAAGCAGTCCCAGAGTGGGGGCAGGACAGGGAGGCCTGTGTCATGCATGTGGATTGTGTGAGGGGATGAACACATGCCTTTATTTCAAGGGATGTGCTGAGCACATGCTTTGGAAGATAATCAGATTTTGGGTCTACATATCGTTTAGGTTAAATACCAGAGACTGAAATAACTGGGGGACCTTCTCTGTCATGATGACAATACAAAGGGTAAGACTATTCAGCAGCTAAAGCTCTGTAGGAGACAGAAACAGACAGTATGACCTACTAGAGAAAATGACAGAAATTTAATTAGGACCTGAAATGAAACTGATTACAGAGAAATTACGTGTTTTACTTTTTACTGGAAGGGCTTTAATGAGGTAAAATAATAACATGATTTTGCTGGACTGAACCTCTCTGATGACATTATAAACATTTTAGAGATTTTTCCAGCTGTCTTGATTTACACCATCATTATACCAATTTATGCTAATTGTATCATTACGTAAATTACAGTAACAAAAAAGGTACTCAAATCCCATACAGAGTCAGAAACCAGTGTGCTGTAATAGCTTACATTGTACCAGCCAGCAGTGCAGTCAGGAAAGGTCAGGGTGGGATAAGATTAAAACCTTTCTGTTCATCTGTTTTGTCTTGTTTTTTAATTAACCTGCAAATGCATCAGCTACCGAGTCCACCAGGCTTCTCAAACCTGGAACAAGAGGGGAGACATAGGAACAGGAGAACACCCTGAAATCTCATTCTCCAAAGTCAGGCCCTCTGCAGACACCCAAACTAACCAGTCACTCGTGGGTAGGTGGTAGTAGGGGCGATTTAAAAAGTGTTTGATTTCCCATTTCCTCCCCAGGGAAATTTCTTGACATTTTAAGATAAACTCTGCTCAGGAGCTGTAATCCAGGCTTTGACAAATGCCTTCCCCAACTTTCTACCAGTTTGTAGTCTGATACCAGCAACAGAAGTATCAAGGATGGAAACAACAAAATTAATGCTATTATATTCCAACTGCAACAAGTCAAATGAAAAGAACACGTTTCTCATTCTCTTTGGGGGGAAAGAAAGCAAGAGAGAGGCTGAAGCCTTGGAGAAAGTAAACCCTGTCAACCCGATCTGAAAACTGAAAACAGAAAATCCCATGTATGGATGAAAATCTGAGACAAAACAGCATCCTGAAGACACATCTTGTAATCCAGGGCTAACTCAGCCAACCTGGAATACCTGGTAACCTTAACTAAAATAGGTGGCCAAGTGTAAGTGCTGTGAATGATTTGATTTCGCTGAGATCATATTGGGTACTCAATGGGGAAACAGTGACCTCATTAAACAACTATGTCAACAGGTGAGTAAAATCAGAAATGGACACTTATCTACTGCTGATCAGATGCTGAACCATAAGGAAGACAGCTCACAGTCCTAAATTAAATGCAACCATGCTGCAGAAATTATACTGCTTTTTAGTCTAGCAGTCAGTATCCAGGAACAGTGGCTACCACCTCAGCCAACTGATTTAATGACTAGGGAAGAGATTTACGAAGTTTTTCTGGAGACAGAAACATATGCTGCTACCACAGATACCAATGAGCACACATCTCTGGCAGGGATTGTTTTGGACTCAAATTCCCCCTGGAATTGGAATATATGTTGCACATGTTCCTCAGTGACTTACGGAGATGTCAAGCAAGCTGCGTGTCTATAGCCTCGCCTGAAATAACTCACTGCCCAAACAGTCTCTTCATGTGGAGTACATCAGGTCTCAAGATCAGCTACCAGCATGAGAGGAGAGCCAGGTGAAAGGAAAAGCTTAGTGATTCAACACCCCAAATCAGCCATGAAAAGCATCAGTTCATTCTGTGACAAAAAAGTAAGCAAATAAGTACCCTGAATCTAGGAGAAGAGAATTCGCACCATCATTCCCAAACTTCTGAGAACATGAAGTACAGTTCAAAGCTGTACTAAGAATCAAGCCAGGTCCTCCTTTTTTTTTTTTGTTTCTCCTAACATTTTTGCCCCGTTAATTAAGGAGGAATTGAGAATAAAAGCAAGAGAACTTGCTTTAGGTACAAAGCATAAGGTGGTGAGAGTCCCCAAAGAAAACTGCTATTTCCATTATCACACTCCCATGAGAAATTATGCCATTTCTTGCCATCTGCTGTGCTATTACTAGCCATTTATAATGACAAATCCGTCATGAGAAATATGTTCACATGAAGGCTGTAACATATGCCTTCTATTAACAAATGATAAAGAATATTGTAGTACACTGCAGATGCAGTTTCGCAAACTACACTGTTTAGAGGAAAATAATGGCACGCGTCACTGAGCCCAACCCTGTTCTGGAAGCCACAACATGAGATGGCGCCTGTGTTAACTTCCCCTGTTTCCTCACACACACGCGCTGCCAGATCTCCTACACAGCCACCGAGGAGCACTGCACGAGAAGCCACACATAGAGTTTAGCGGAGGATCCAGACTCCAAGGGCTCCTCAGCTCCAGTCCTCAGAGCAGCCCAGATGAGCTGGGCAAAGCATGATTTCCAGAGGGAAAGGGGCTGCAAGCAGCAACAGCGTGTGCTCCTGAACACAGCTGCAGGAACAGCAAACAGTCGCTTCACTGTGAACTCAGTGACGGCCAGGGACAATTGTGCCCAGAGAGAACTGCGATGAAAGAAAACACCCTCATGAACACCACTCATTTCTATCAGCCAATTTTCTTTCTTCAGCAAGCAATGCGAAAGCACAGAAAGACCAGCAGCACAGCGACATGTGAACACACGCCTCAAAGCGGCGCACCAGCAGCAAAGGAACCCTAGCAATGCCAGGTACGGCATTTTCACTGCTATAGCACTTTAACAGCAACACCTATTGCACACCTCTTCAAGTAGAGATAGGAGAAGGAAGTCCAGAGCACAAAGCACTGAAGGCTTCTACACCCCAAATCAAGTCACGTTGTACTGTCCTGGATGTGCTGTCACTTATACGCGCAGCTTCACCTTCCAATTCTCCACCTCTGCCACTCCAGCCAGTGCGATAAGGGGCTATCTAATGTGTTAAATAATGTTACAGGCACTTTCTTGGTGCATTTTCACAACCCACAACCAAAATAAAACATTTAAAACTCAAAAGAATCCTGGTCCCTCCACACCCGTCTCCCTTCTCAACATAACGTAACACCAGACCTGTGCTGGGTAACATTTCTATTCCATTACTATCTCCAGTTGCTGAACAGCCTCGGTACAAAGACAAATGAGAAGAACTTCAACTCACGTTGTTTTTCCTGTAGAAAGCCAGATGAACAAAATGCAGACTCTTCACCTGCAAAAGTAAAAAACACAATATGAATCAGGATTGCTTTACATGAACATCAAGCTCTTTACTGTAATGCAGTAAATATTTTGCTTGACCACCATGCTGATTTCTAAAACTCCCATTGGCTTCAGTGGGAATAGCTCAGCATATGACACACTTGAAAACTGCTCCAATCTATTCATCAAAATGGTTAGTCTAGAAGCCAGATTTTACTCTTCATTTCAAGAAAGGAATCATAAGCAATGAAACCGTAGCTAGGAATCCATTTGGTTACCTGTAGAATTATCCACTGAATCTTTAAATAACTAAGAATTAGTATAACTTATCTAGCAACACAAAATAGATTCTTATTCCAAATATTTAATTAGCAGTGTTTTCAAGAATGTCTCTGTCCTTCCATTCCCTCCCACAGTCCACCTGTCCAAGGAAAGTTGCAAGCACAAGTGGATTTTCTCAGCTCTAAATACATAAACCTAAAATACAGAAACAACAATATGGGAAAAGAAGGGCCTTTCATTTAGTTTGTGCATATGGATAAAGGCCTCCTACAGCACTCGGTTTACTTCTCCCATTTTCTGCCATGGAGGGTAGACACCTTTGCACTGCACCACTACAGAAATGACCAACCCAGAAATGAGGAATGCCACTCGTCACCGGTCTCCATGGGGACACTGAGCCATTGCTTGACTGCAACTTTTTGAGTGTGGCCATCCAGCCGGTGGTCCACCCGTCAAATCCCCATCTCTCCCACTTAGAAACAAGGATGTTGTGTGGGACAGTATCAAATGCTTTGCACAAGCCCAGGGAGATGATGTCAGTTGCTCTTCCCTTATCCACCAATGTCAGAAACTCATCATAGAAGGCCACTAAATTTGTCAGACACAATTTGCCTTTGCCTCTATGCTCTAACGAAGTGTTAAATATGCTCAACAGAGGCATACTTTCATATGAAAATATTTTTATATTTTTCCAGGTATTTTCATCACACAGTAATTTTCACAGAATCTGCAAAAAATTGCAACTTTTCTGGCCTGGAATTAAAAGATGAACTGCAATTACTCTGGTCGCATGCTACCAGCTATTGTAATGCTACAAAAAAAATTAGCGAGCACTTCTTTGGGCAGTGTTGAAAACAGAACAGAATCCACCTTACTTTCCCATAAAGGATTGGTAACCCCAGTAGAAATTCACATATCTGTTCACCAGAGAAAGTATCTGCAGGTGAAAATACAATTCACAAAGTTACCTCTAGTGTCATGTTCCAGTGAACAGTCATCATACGTACATCACACACACATTTATCTTCGCAGATCTGTGCTACTGAAGTGTCAGGGGGCGTTTCGTAAAGTTCTGGTCTCTCTGGGATTCCATCACTGATGGGGTCAGCATTGGACGATGGCACAGCAGAACAGAGCTGTGTCCCTCAGCACCAGTGAGGTGTCGAGGGACTCCTCCCCACACATCCAGTCCTGCACCATCAGTTCCCGCAGTGCCAGCAGGTTTTACACTGTGTATGACTTTCTCTGTTCTAGTCACTTGAATTCATCTGACAACATCACCACACCACCGGAACAAACAATGATCATGCTCCACTTCAGAATGTGGCTTTTGGCCCAGCAAGAATACAGTGAAATTTGAATTCAGAATAGAAAAATCAGGGTTGATTTTTTTTTTTTTTTTTAATGCCATTGCAAACATACCACCAGCGTCAGCCAAATTATGTGAAACTTGAGAAAGCAGGGGAAGAGGAAAGGCGGTAATGTAGCTGCAGATGGTGTGACCCTCTGGATGGGCACGGCAGCCAGGGAGACTCGAGGCCCGGTGAAGCGGATGGAGAACACACACTGATTTCAGCATGTGGACTGGATCTTAATACGGGCTGAAAAAGGAAATGGGAACCTGTGAAGGGACTGCAAGGAAAGCAATACTCTCTGCAGCAGTACTCAGCTCTCAGCTAAAAAATACCTTAGCGGCCAGTTTAAGCTTCCTCCATTTTCATGCATTTGCTGATCCGTACTCTAGAACATACAGCATCAAAAATTAAATGATGACAGTTGCAGAACACTGGTAATCTGCCTTCATATAAAATGTTACCATGGATGATTTGCAGAAATCCAATTCATTGCTTCTCTCTAAAACCTGCTGCTAAAAGTAAATCTGTTCTTTATATGAGCCATCTGATGAGTTTTGGAATGCTGCTGACTATTCTGGTTTCGATCCTTTCCTTCCACCACTCACTCCACTAAGCCAAATTTTCTGTTTGCCATTCTTCACATTATTAGGAAGTGGCAGATAGTATTGCCATACATTTAATAGCAGCATAAACACTACAGTCAGCTGTGTACAAACAGCCTTTAATTAACTACATGACTCTAGGAGGACATGGCATTCATTTTCAGTGAAAATTCAGTGAAAATTTAGTGAAACTACATGACTCTAGGAGGACATGGCAAGGAGGGGGAGATCAGACACTACTGGGGGGATGGAAGAGAGCAGTTTGTGTACACAGAACACTCACTGTGGAGAAGACTAGGCAAGGCAGCCTTCAGAGGAGAAAGAAACACTAGCACAAGGTAAAAATCACTATGCTGAAAGCAGAATCATGAGCGCATAGAGAGTTTTCTGTTATACTGAGTGTTTTGACCATTACGTAAACGTTGGAGAACCTTTGAGATGCAGATGTAGCAAAGGAGACTGAATCAGTGAGCCAATGAAAAATGAGACCAGATTAAGAACTCATTAAAAACATCTTAGCGTGCACCCAGTCCTTCAAAGAAACACTGCTGTCCTTAGGACTTTAATGGATCCAACTCAACACAGTTCATAGTTCCAGGTACTGGGGGTTCATATCCACATCACAACTGACAAGTATCTTAACAAAAAGTCTAAACCATTCAAGGCAAAAAAGTAACCATTCCCATTTAAGTGGAAAATACTGATTCACAGCCAAGTTGGAATGCCTGCAACATTTCCTCTTTATTCTTTTGACATAATCATCAAATATAACTTCTTTTTTTTAAATATTAGAAATGCAAAATTCAATGAAACAATTAAGACCCATGTATAATTAGGCTGAAAAGATATTAGTTGATTCCATCTCTACAGGTTTCATACACAGGAAAGGATCAAGAAGGAATTGTATGTATTTCACATTATTATATAAGGAAATTATACAAATATACAAACTAAACAAGGAAAGAAAACAAGAGAGGAAAAAATCAGGCCAATCTTGCCTGAAAACACTGACCTTAAAAATCAAATTAACAACTGCCTTCCTGCTATACTTTGCAGTTAACTCAGGGCTGATTGCTAGCACCTTGGCAGTTTTCCTTGCCAGAGGTGTACTTAACCATTGCACAGGGAGCTGAAGTCTCTCTTTTACTCACAGAAGACCTTTCTCCTTCCCAGACACCTTCTATGCCACTTTTCAGTGAAAAGGCAGTGTGAGAAGAGCAAAGCCTGGCAGCCTTTGCCTAGAAGAAATCTCCCTGGCATTTCTGGTAAGATGAACGGGAATCAGCGCTGCCCAGGAACGGCTGTTGGCTCACTGAGGACAGGCAGAAAACCAGAGCGCCACAGACAAAAGCAGAAGCTCAACACAAGAAAAGCCATAAAGCTTGTGTGTTTTATTAGATCTGATGCAAAAAATAGAGGCCTGAAGCTGCAATGTAGCTTGCACAAATTTATGCACAGCAGCTCTGTCTGTGGCAATGATCCAGAAAATGCCAGCTGCTGCTGCTTACCAGCTAGGAGGGTAGAGGTGAATAAAATTCCCCAGTGTGGAAGTTATGGGCTCAGGAGGGACAATCTGACAACCTACTAAAGCTGCAGAACAACACAGCCTTTTTCTCACTGCAGTTCAATGTAAATAATGCTGGTTCATGTTCACAGATGGGTGATGATGGTCAGCCGGCAAAGCCGAGATACATTGGCACTGCCCATTTCTTAACAGCTGCACGTTTCTTCCACTCTTTAGAAAAATAAGATGGCTTGTTGGGGGGGAGGTGACAAAACGAAGGGTGAAGAGCAGTAAAGCCTGCTGTCTGTATACGGAGACTGAATCACAGCAGGACTGCTACTCTCCAGCTGCAATGGCAAGCACTTATTTTCTCCCTATGGAGCTCTGTCATTATTCATCCACTTTAGATGTTCCTGGATTCCCTCATACTTTAATTTGTGTGCCAGAAAAAAGAAAAAAAAAAAAAAAAGATATGTTAAACTCAAGTAACACTTTTCAGCTCTTAGGTCCACATTTTAAAAACAACAAATAGAAGAAAAGATAGGCAACTGAGGGGGAGAGGACAATCCTGCTATTTCTGTGCCCTTATTTTAAGTCTTACACAGGTTTCACCTCAAACACACACAAACAAATATGCTTTGACCTCACAGGTAATGTCTACTCCAGCATTTTTTCCCCAGGATTTCACCACAGAAGTTTAAGTTTATAGGGCAATTACTAGCTTGGATTGATTTTTTTTCTGTAACAAGTGTATGTCTGATTTGCCAGTTAAAATGTATAGTAACTCATTTCCTGCTATAAAGCATATATTGGATTCAAAGTACGCAAATAGTCTCTGCTGTATTTGCAAAGACTTCTTCACCTCACCTTCACTGCACTGTGTCAAGAGCACAAAAACAAACAAACAACTTCAACCTCACAAACGTTAACAATATATACTTAAAATAAGGATATGAATGCAAGATAGCTGGAGGAAACGCAAAGCACTGAAATCCAACAGGCTGAATGTGTTCCTAGTGCTCAGTACGTGCCATTGTCCTTAATGTAATGGACAGATACTTGACACTGGGAGTGAATTTAAGCATTTTCACGCCTCATAGTCATGCATTTTTGTGCCACAACCCGGAAGGCATCTGTATCAACATAATTTATGCAGCTGTATTAGTTTTTAATTCAGCTTGATTGCTATTTGTGTTATTTTCTGTAATGAAAACTTACTAAATTGAAATGCTGCTGCCAGTTTTCCCCCAAAGACTTATTTCTACCTCTGATGAGAAAGGTTGTGCTGATCAAGTGCTCTCAGTCATACTTATCGAGAATCTAAAATTGAATTAAATTACATACTTGCCATTTATAAAGTTCCTGAGGACCTTGTCTGTATCACATTAGAACTGTAGCATTGCTTAAGTAAGTAGCATCCAGTGGGTCTTCAGCTGTGCCCAGAGCATACTACATCTTCTCATACATCTTCATTTGTTAAAAGAGCCCACAATTATGTGCTTTATTAATCAATTTATTAAACCATGAAAAAGAATAAGTACTCTGCTCTCTGCACAGGCACAAAACCACTGGCCCTAGAGACCGATTGAATTGTAATGCAGCTCCCTGCAACCAATCAATGAACCCATCCTTCTCTGAGAGCCGTAAGAAAATCCAGCTTTGGAGGTGGGAGGGCAGGTGGGGAATTTTCCCTCAATCAGCAGACCATATTCCTCTCATCCTTCTGTTGAATAAGTGAAGTACCCTGAGAAAGAAGCCATATATGACATCTTTCCTTCTTCTACAGAATGTTTTTAAAGAGAGAATCCAGCTTTACCTGAACTTTTAATTTTTAACTACAAACAACTGGGCTAAGGCTGAAATATCTTTCTACTGTGGCACAGTAGACAACATAGTCTTCCTTCAGACATCCTCTTCCTCCCCTCTTTGCCTTTATAATTTGTATCTGATGCTTGATAATCACAGACTTTTCTAAAATTGCTGAATTGGTAACACTATTCAGTCTTGTTAAGCCATAACAAAAGCACGGGACAATTTTCTGCACTAACAACACTGCGATATGACCTATCAGCATTTGGCAGACAATTCCATGACAATAAGATACAGACGAGCACATGCAAGGAAATGAAGAAACAATAATAATTAAAAAAAATAAAATCAACAAGTAGCTAATCAATAGGACTAAATCTGAGAGCAAAAGGTGGCAGAGGAAAGAAAGAAATGCACATAATTGCTTCGTCTATTTAGAAAACGGATGTATTTAGCAGGGGTAGATCAGGGAAAACTTCTAACTGGAAGCGTGCGTTACAGCCAGAACTCGACTTTCTTTTGCATTACTGAAGCAGTGAAATCCCATTCCAGTGTAATGAGATATAGTATGCGTAATATTGGCTTAGACTTGTGCCAGCCCAGTTCTTAACGACTTCAGTCCTTGCCTGACATCTCTACCCAGGAATGGTCACATCAGCACAATGAACTGAGACCCAGAAGCAGCATATGTGGAATGCAGACGTATCTCACACACGGGCTGACTTGTCCAGTGCTTTGGGTCGCGTTCACTGGCTCTAAAGCCTCTTCTAACAGCTGTGTGTCAATACAAGTAAAGTAAAAGAATGGATGAAAAGTCCTTCTTTTACAAAACATCACAGAGAATTAGATTAAACGAAAACAGAAATCCCTTGTACGAAGAGGATGGACTATGAGTTAGGCGACTGCTTCATTTCTTTCTGCACAGGTCTTCCATGCCACCCTGGGTCTCACACTCTCTTTGCTGAAGATATTAAACGTTTTAGTGGCCAGCTCAGCCCAAACCATGACAATAATGCAAACAACAATCCTTTTACTCTTAAAAGCCGTTTCTTACAACTCTCTCCTTAGTGCCCAGCACAAAGGGCACTATGAAAAAACCAAACAAACCATTCTCATATGATAGGTGCTGAAATGAAAACAAGCATTCTAAATCTTTGCCAGCCCTGGAAGAAATAGAGAAATATCTGCAAGAATGCAAGGATAGGTGGTTCTTGGCAAGCCATTTAGAAGACTAAGTCAGATTTGATGCAATACTGTATTCATTTTTCTTGCTACTTTGTAGCAGAGAAAATGGCATATTTACAACACATATAATATCTCTTACAAACTGTCACTTCAAACAAAGTTACCAAGCAACGTTAAGGCCTTGATACCACTGTTAAGAGCAAATGCAAAAGAGTATTTTTTTCTTCTTTCGTTATCTATTTAACAACTGTAAATATACTGTGTGTATTGTGTTTACCTGTCACTTAAATACTATCAAAATAAAACATTCCCATGGTAGGTAATCAAGAAGTTTGTGACTCAGATAAATATGACTTTGATACACCTGTATACTAAAGTATACCTCCTCACAGCTATCCTCAGGACTGACTACATGTAGCAAATCCATAAAGAAAAGCCTCCTGAAAAGGGTCTTAAAATGGACAAATCCAACAAATCCTTTAAAAAGTTAGATTAATTAACAAGCACCATTGTACATGAGCCCCATACCACCAATGGATAAGGAAGTCAAGTCCTTCTCTCTCACTAAAGTCAATGAGGTCATTTTAATTTTCAAACGACTAGGTAATTTAGGAGCCAAAGTAACAATTAAAGGAAGACTGCTCAGGCTTTTGTCCTATGTCCCAGATTCTTACTGGTGCATCAGTGCCCATTTTCCATTCATTCAGTGACATGTAGCTACCGAAATGTTTACCTAAAATGGCCTCAAATACTCCTGAAAGTATGTGTCCCCTTGAGAATTCCAGCTAATGATTTGCTGACTTTAGGGAGCAAAGTAACCCAGTGAAAATGACCAACACATCTCATATATGTTGAGCACAGGACACATGCAATGCATAAGTTGTGGTCTTGTAATATATCTCACAGTTCTTGAGCCGAGTCCAACATTGACTTCCCACTGAAGTCAATAAATGTGTATTATCTGGCGTGCCAGAGAAGTCTCCTGGAAGAGATCATTGTGATTCATTTCACGGCTCTAAAATACTACTTACATGTCTATGTGAATCTTTTAACTATGGGACACTGTAAATAGTATTTCTATTGAGTGTTTACATGATATCTGACAACTGATTGCTTCAGTAGTCAGATTTCCTTGTTCACTTGAAATTAGTATGTAAGGCAAGCAAAACATTACCTTGATTTTCTTCCAGCTTCCCAATTGTTTCTATCTGCTCAACAAGGTCGTTTGAGTTCCACTGGCTCATGCCTATGAGAATGGCACTTTTTCCTTCCACTATCTCTTCTATAGGAAGAAAAAGGAGAACAGAACAAATTGCAGTGACGAACAGGAGAAAAAAAGACAGGGCGAGAACCAGCAATTGAGAGAGAAATAAACACTCATCATGGTCTCTAATGGGAATAGGTAACAGGTTAGCATATGCAGGAAAGCTTCTTTCTTACTGATATGCCCTATAGCGTACCTATATGCTTCATAGATTGTGAGCAGGAAAACCACAGAAAAGAGAGGACTGCCCAAATTTTTGCTCTTACCTTGAGCTGTCACTTAAAAACAAAGTTTCTAATGTCACTTTGAGTGTTTAATATCAAGTAACAGAATTAGTCAGAATTCTTTCCCGTTCTTGGAAATCATCGGTTTTTTTCTCTTTTTACTTCAGAATATTCAAAAGGTGGAGCAGAGGGAAGAATGGACACAGAGACCAGCTTAAGGCTTTTGAAGCATGTTTTTTCCTCCTTTTATCAAAGCCACCTGTGCTACACAAAGCTTTAAATTTTCATCCAGGGACACAGAGACATAATGGAATGGCACCAAGCCCACAGCCCAGAGAACAATCTCTTTTACTGGGATCCCATCCAGGGAGGGGGGTGGGAAAAGCTGAAAGCACAAAATACGAACTGTGGATATTCTCTGCCTCTTAAAAATAAAAAAAAAAAACCCAAAAAATAAACAGGCCTAGAAGCTATTGGAAAGCATTTTCCTTCAAATTAACAGCTGTTTGGCAAGAAGGTTGCATTAGTCCTTTCTGAATAAATTTACTAAAAGCATTTCAGCCTGGCTGTATATAGCCCAGAATGGTCGTTGTACCTAAGGTGAGTGCCCAGAAAAAGGAAAGTGGGGAAACAATCCACTCTGAATTTTGTTATGACTTTCAACCTCAAGCAAGCATCATCAATGAATGGGAAAAAGAAAATATTACAGATAAAAGGTACTCTACCTCCTCACCAGACTGTATACAAAAATGTGAGATCTCCACTTTACTTTTTCTAGCACAAAATAGATTATCACATCTCTATAGTCAGTTAATTAAAGAGGCCCAGAAAGTGTCAGGCGCAGGAAAGAGCTGCTGGCTCCTGTCCCCCCGGGAAGGCACAAGGACCAAAATCTGTGAGGCACCAGCTGCAGCACAGGATGTAGGTCAAACTATTTTTCATAATACAAACAAAGATAGAATCCAGGGTGTTCCAATTTGACAGGCAGTCCTGACCTCCATAAACAATCTACATTTTCAAACACAATTTCACTTCACAGCACTGGAGTCTTCTCTTACTACTCTGTCCCTCTCTGGCAAACTGCAATGTTACAACATACGTTAAAAGAAACAGCCACATCAGCCTCAGGGCTTAAAATATCAAAAATACTACAGAATACTCTGTGTGTGTATTATGCATGTAACCAGAACACTTGTACTGCAGGGAGGCTTTGTGAAGCAAGAACTCACCCTAGGACAGAGGTGTCTCTTTGGCAGAGCTCCCACCTCATGCCCAACTCCAGCGCTCGCAGCCTCCCCCAGCCCCTGCCACACACATCAGCCGAGAAACAAACAGACCATGCCCTCTGTGCCCAAACTCTACCAAAATTGAGATTCTTGAGACTTCCTGATACTTTGCCTAGAAAGCCACAAATTCACTGAAGTCTTTTACCATCATCGAGACACTGGACCGTTTTGTTTCCTGGCTACGATGGTGTCTGCTTACAGACCAGCAACGTGAAAACAAACCAATTGCTGGCATTACAGAGGAGCTCTCTGTGCATATGGAATTCATATCGAAAAAATACCATTCAAGGAACTATAAGCATTGCATCTATGTCAGTTATGTATAGTTCTTTTTGTGGTAATTGCTCCTACTTTGCTTATCGTTAACTCACAAAATTTTGTTAACCTTCATTGGGTTTGATGGGCACTATCACAATCAAATTAAGACAGTAGTGCTTCAAGTGGTTTAAAGTTTTCTGATGGTTTATACTTTCCTTTTTTCTTTAAAAAACACAATCATGGACTCTTGTGATTGTTTTACAGGGTGATAACAGTTTTCTTCTGTAAATGGTTTTCTTCTTCCATGTAAACACGGAAGCACAGCTCAGTCCTGCTACAACTGAGAACTTTTTGCCTAATGACTGCATACCACCTGGAAAGCAAGATACAAAGTAAAGCTGCGCAAAATAAAACAGTAAAATATTACTCCTCCCTTTCTCTATATATTTCGCTAAATTAAGTAGCCAGCCAGGGCAGATGAATCTACAGTCAAAACACATACAGCTGCTCCATCTCAAACACAGGGGCTCGACTCTCTGTTTACAAGGTTATCACAGCCAGAAATTTCTTTATTTGAGGAACTGGAGTTTGACCCTAGCTGTTTTTCAGAATGCAAAAGCAGCTCACTAATGTTATGTGTTAATTGTGCTCACTGCTGTGCCCTCTGCCTCCTACTCCAGACTGTATCTGAAGTGCAAATTACACAGGGGTAGATGTAGAGTCTGGGACAGCTTCCAAATTCTCCCATAAAGAAACACAGTGCTCAGCTCCAGCTGCACTGTGCGGGAAGCCCTTTCAGCTGCAAGAATATCAAGCACTGATGAAGCACTCTGTCCAAATAACAGAGAATGGGTGAGAAATACAAGTAAGAAACATGACAGGAAGCGTAATGCTGGAGACAGAATAACAGTCCAGAAGGCAAAGGCCACAGTCTCTCTCCTGGCCAGGTTCTCCTCACTCCAGCACAAACTCCTCTGGTGCCATGTTTAACCCACTGATAATGCCAACAACTTTAGCCCACACATATGCTTTCCTCTACAAAAGATACATGCTCCCTCATCACCCAGAGGGCTTCTGAGCATAGAAACACCTCCCTCTTCTGCTAGTATCTATGCTTTTGTGCACATTTCTTTTCCTGACATTTAAACACTTTGTTATTCCTGAAAGGCTGTCCGGGAGAAAGCAGAGATGATACTAATTTAGGAAGAGCTGTGGATTCCCTTGAGGGTAGAGAGACCATACAGATACCACAGATCTATTGACTTCAGCTTTACATGAACACAGTAATAGAGAAGACAGTGCCGTAAGGCTCATTTTAAGAAGGCAAAACTAATGACAGAAGTTTTTTATGCAGACTAAATAAACTCAGCTGGAGAAAATGGGGCAGCTGTATGCTACACGACATCTTCCATCTTTAGCAAAGCTGTCAGCAGGCTTTTGACTATAACTTCTGCCACAGTTACACTCAGGAAACAAGAAAAAAAAATGCCCTCACATTGTATATCGGAAGACTGATGCAGAGATAAAGAAATGATGAAATTATGTTTCTTGATAGGTCAGATTCTCATCTGCTGGACTAGTTTAAATCCAGAGTAACTGTTGAAATCAGAGTTCATTTAAATTTAAAGTAGGTCAGGAAGTGGCTATGGGATCCCCTGCAAACAGCAACCACCATTTCCATCTTGTCACAAATATGGTATCAACTGCAAAATTTGCTTCTTCTGAGAGAGTCCACAAAAAGCCTGAAATCAACTCCTAGGTGCTTTAATGATAACCATCATCAACAGCTTTCTCTTAAAGACCACTCTAATGTCCAGCCACCTGCCAGAAAAGATTTCTTGCAGCTTACAATTGGAAAAATGAAAACCTAGAAATAAAATTAATAGTTTTATATGATGGAGAAAATCAGTGCCCTAAAATAGATCATATGGACCCACAGTCCATTTATTTTTTACTGACTACCTCATACTGCCTCCTATAGAGTTTAGTGCCCAAATGGAACTTTCCTTAAAATTTCCACTTGTTGTTTCATTTAGCAAAGTCACAGTTCAGTCAGCAACAGCAATATGATATCCTGACTCTCTGAAGGAATGGGCAGGAACTCCTGCACCCTGGCTCTGAGGGCAGGAAAGATCCACATTTGCAAATGAGTTGTAGCCAGGTCTGACACTCGAGGAAATGGCAGTAACTCTTCTGTGCTGGGGCCAAACAGCAGGGTAAAGTCAACAGGGGTAAGCTGGAATTTCTCTTTAGGGCTATATGATGTAAAGAAAACCCATTAGAAAAGTCATTTAAGAAAACTCATTAGACCAGACTGTACTGGACTTCTCTGGCAGTCCCTCATCTTCTACACACACATCTATTCTTGTGTGTTAATAGCTTTTAAAAATACAAATAAAATTAAATCAGTCTTTGACATGCAAATATATTTGTTGGGGAGAGACTTGATGCCAACAGTACCACTGTTTTTCCAGTTTCTAAAACTTTTACGCTCCAAACAGGTGCTCTTGCTCTTCCTTGCTTGAAATGCTTCTGAGTGAAAACGTTCATGTTACTCATCTTAAACACAGAAAAATCCCAGGCTTAAGTCTTCTGTCAACCGCACTAATTTGTTTCCCTGGTTCTACTCAATTTCTGTCAGCACAAAGTACGAAGGAGGAGGGAGCAGCCTGTTTGACAACTGCACGTAGGATTAGATTTTGTCAGGTTTTTTCTTTCCTTTTCAATACTCAAACACTGATTGAAGACATCACATTTTGATTTCTCCAGTTTTCTTACGGAATAAGATTTGGAAGTCTGCACTAGAAATCATTTCTTCTCAAAATCAATCCAGACAGGCTGCTTTTCATAAGCTACTCACCTGGAGAGCCTGCAGCTCCTTTTTATAGCCATGCTTTAACCCACATGTCAGCCTCAGAATCCCAGGATACATTTTGACCAGGGAACCACATACAACTGTTATACCTATGGCCTTGTTTCAGTATTACTGTGGCTAGAATCCTTCTCTCCTTATTGCTCAGAAAAATTACGCATATTTCTTGAAGGTTGTAGAATTTACCCTTCCCAAATGGCGCTGCAATCTGTCATGCTTCAAGGATCAAATATTCAACAACAGTTGTTCTCACACAGGTTGTGGTAATCAGGCTAAGTTAGCGGAAGTTTCGCAAGAGAGAATGCAAAGATTACTTATGACCATAACTTTAGATGTTGTAATCAGGGAAAGCAATTACTTATTGACTCTGACTATGAAGTAAAACTCTCCAAATAAGGCTTACAGTAGCTGTACATGTAAATTTTTGCAAATTCGGCCCTAGCCTGTCAAGTAACAATATTCAACCCCAAATCCGTATTGCTATAGTCAATCCCTGGACTAGGCACTAGGAGAGACGTAGCAAGTCAAACTTAAGCACAATGGTCATCACCTTATTTAATACCATGCTTTCTCCCTACAGTGACAGCTTTTCACAGTGCCAAACACGTTCACTTCACTGAGTCTCTGCAACTCAGAACAGTATCTTCGACACCAATCTTCACGTGTGTCACAGGGCATTGCTTTTCTCACATTACGCTTCATCTACTTACAATTCTGCCGTAGCTAAAGCCCCTTCCCAAAAGAGCAGAATTCTTCCTGACCTGCAAAGCCAAACCAAGCTTGGAGACCTGATCAGCAAGAATCTAGAAAGCTTTTCTGTACTGGTGAATTAATTTATTGCTTACAAGTTCTCTCAATGCAAGGAGACTTCCATAGACTGAGATGGATTTCAAGGGCATGGATTTTCATGAGACATGACACAAATACCTTGAGATTTTGGTTATGCCTCCAAAACACAAGATGACTAGCTGCCACTCTTATGATTAAAAAAGTAAATAAAATCTGTATCTACACACATACGCCGCACACGGCCTCTCCCCAAAATCTCAGTTACACATCCACATTAGCTTTGTACCTACAACAATTTACGGCACTCATAATCTGATGTTAAATTCCCAAAATAGTGAAGTATCCATCTGGGGAAAGAGAAAAAAACTCCAGGTGCAAGGATCATCTGAGTACCAGCTGCAGTATCTGTGTGCCTACCCACGACAATAAAGATTACAAGGGACAAATCAGCTTATAACATACATATTTCTTTCCTCTCTCTGTGCAGACAGCTGGAACATCCCTGTGCTAAAAGCCTCTTTCAGATAAGATAGCCATTTGGTTCAGAACAAGGAGAAAATAATCAGTGCTCAGCAATGTATTTTCTGAAACAAGCATTCATGTGCATGGACACACACAGCGCTCACAGCTCTTCACTCAGAGCTCAAATTCCTCTTCAAAGAGAGATAGGTTGCCAAATCCCAGCTCAGAAGTGCAGATGTGAGCTGATTTCAGGCTGGGCCTGAGCTGGCATTGTGACATCAGACAACACATAGTCTGGCTTTGTGCCTCAGCCCACCTATAAATTTTATAGGTATAAATACCTACAAATTTTTTGAAAACCCTCTCGTTTATTTACCTTTGTGGGTCACTTACTTCTTTACTCTCCTGTAGATTACTTCTTGTTTCTCAGACATAGAACCCTCTGGAACAGCCAAGTAGTTCTTACTGTACGGCTAGTTGTACAGGAACAGGGAAGAAAACCAGTATTTGATGCATATCTCATGCCTCAGCCTTTGAAAAGGCTCTTAACTGAATATATATCTTATTACAGGCAACAACTGAGGGAATTTTGTTCCCCACAATGTACTCGGGTGTTGTTTTTTTAAAACAAAACAAACAAAAAAACACCAACAAACCAAGCTACCATGGCACAGCCTTTCCAATGAAGTCAGAAAGAACATCTGCACCTCCTTCTGCACAGTGGCTGTAGCACGTTTGTACAACCAGGGACTCTTTCCTAGCTGTGGTAAATCAAGAGGATACAAGCATGTTTCTGAAAGACCACGAAGTCCACAGTCAATTTCACAGAGATAGAAGGATTCATTAAATCGTTTCTGCAGAATTCCTGAACAAGCCATATCAAATAGTTTCATCCTGCTATCACTGATCAACCAAGCACAAATCATTTTCATAAAAAAACCCATTATACCAATATCTACCTCCATTTAGAACTGCCCCATTTCAATGGACAGTTGTAGTGTTGTTCTAGGTGAGGCTAGAATTTTGTGCCAAGTTTTCAAATTCCATTTTATTTCGAAAGTTTCTCTTCCCCTGTTTGATTGAAGCTGTTCCCTACTGGGGGCAGGAGGGGGTGCTTTAAAAAAAAAATATCTTACTGTCATGGAAGCAGCTTGTCTTTCAAGTTTAAAGTTGTCATAAATTTTATACCTACAGTAGGCAATTTAGAGAAAGGAAAGTGGAGAATAAGTGGTTTCCTACAAAAATCCAAAGGACATTCAACAAGTTTATTACCTCACCCTTCACTGCTGACTTCCAGGTAATATCAGGACATAAGGACAGCTCAGTCTGACCGCAGTAGCCTACACTATACAGTTGGATTTCTGCTACACTAGTAGCAGAATTAATCCCCCTTGCTCGTTCTGCTCTTCAGAAAAACAAATTAAACATCAGAAAAGCATTAGATTTCGCTCCTACAAACAAAACCAAAACCACAGCCACCATCTCCCACTGTGGGAGGTTGTGTGTGCACACAACCTATAAATTTTACTCCCACTTCAGAACAAAACATGTAAAACATGTTAAAGAGCATGCCAAGATTCAGGGTCTCATCAGATGTTGTAGGGAGTGTTGCATTTTGGATTCACCCAATTAAATCCACAAGCATTCAGATATTGCTGCTTCTTGAACAAGCAGAGTTTCCTGTCCCTTGAGTCAAAGTTTTGACAGAGTGGAAAATCTAGGCCGTTGGTTTTAAAAGTTGGACATCAGTAACACAGAGAGTCACGTCCTTCATCAGGAACTGTTAACAAGAGTACTCCCAACTATAACATCACACACTACCTGACCTGTAAGCAAGCTGTGCCCAAGAGACCCTGTGAAGGTCTGTGCTCTTTGTAGTTACGCATCTTCTGATGCCAGACCCAGCTCACGGCAGCTCACTCATCTGCCCGATGTTCTTCACCCACCTCCTGTAAACCTAACTCCATTCACAAATCCTTGAGAGAAGACCTCACAGCTTTGTTTCAGATTTCAGTCTGATGAGGGCATTGTTGTCAGTTCACCCCCAAAGGAGCTTAGTGACTTGCTGCAAAATTGGGGAAAGAATGGAGAGGGGAAGACAAAAATATGTACTGACCTCGTGCATCAAAGAATTCATCGTCAGAGCTCTCCACAGAGTCTTTGAGGACGTTCTGCATGTGCCACTGAGCTCCACTGAATCGCCGCTGGCCAGCTGGAAATATAGAGACTCACATTAACCCACAAGAATGCTCACCTCTGCTCTAGGCGTAAAGAAAAAAAAATAAATTAATAAACATTTTGTGTAGATGGCTCAATAGCATCAGTTTGGTCAGCACACATACTTTAATCTCAACAGTCAGGTTGAGTTCTCAGGATGGCATAAAAATTACACCTTTCCCTTCCACCTAACCAAAGTGATTAAACAAGTTCTTGTTAAAGATAAGCCTGCATCACTTTCATCTAATGCAATAACTTGAAAAGATACATTCTTCCCTGTTGAATTCACTGGGTGTTCAATTCCAACACTCAAACTGTACATTATTTCTAAGACATGAAGCAGCATTTCCCCGGGACATGGCAGTAGCTCCCATTTAAATTCAATCTCACTTTTAAAAGAAGTGCCATCTTATTTAGCTCACAGATTTACAGACAAACTACTGAGTTCTTACTTGCTGAGCTGTTTTCATCAGCTTTGTTTTGCTGGAGCCTGGGGCTTTCATTTGAAGCTTGCCATTTGAAGAAAGGAAGGCAAAACCCTGGTAGATTAGGTACAGTAACAGATACAGTCATGACAACTTAGATGTTCTCAATGGATTATTATACTCAAACTAGTTTGTAATTAGTAAACCAGACCTGCCTAACTATATCAGTTCTCCTTATATCTACAGCAACCTGGCACTAGAAAATAGTCGTGAAATATATTCCTTATATTTATAATAAAGTCTCCTCCAAATCAGCAGGGAACCAGGGATCAAATCCACCATATCCATAACAACACTACAGCTGTTGTAGAAAGGACCTTTGTTACCAAACAGAAGACTGTCCTTGGTTTTATTCATTTCTCCAAATGATGACATCAGACCTGAAATCTAATATCCTGAGGCCCTGCCCAAAAAGGCAAAGAAACTCAACCAGGAGAAGCATCCCTCTACATTATGCTGGGGGAAACATGCCACTAGGCCACAGCCTTTTGTTCTACTTTTGCTTCATCTATAGATGAATTAATCAGATATATAAATGAAAGGTGGCAGGAGGAAGCAGATTTTAGCTGGCCAAGAAGAGAGTAAAAATAATAATCAGCTAATCGCATTTTAATAGCTTAAAAAAAAAAAACCCACCTCTAAACCATTAAAAATAATTTATTAAGGAGTCAGTGTTAATTACAAGAGTGTTATTGGGAATGTGTCCAGTGGTGTTTGGCAGCTAACAGAGGATGCATACAGATCATTACAGTAACTATTACAGATTTCTGGAACTAATAACAGAGGATAGCAAACTGAGTTATTCCTTACCAAACAACCCTTGCTCTTTCTCGATTCAGATATAAATATCCTAAAAATTATCACTATAGCCGTCAAAATAGTGGTAGAAAGAACACATTTCTGAACTTCTAATGAAGAAAAGTCAATACTTGAAAGAGCAGGAATTCCAAAATTTCAAAGCATGAGAATGGGAAGCCCACAAAAAAGCCAGAGTGACAGATGGGAAAGGGAAAATTTGCAAATTCGGTCTTCGGGTAAGAGCTCATACACTACAAAAGAGCAGAATGAAGGAATAATCTGCCTCACCTTTGGAGCTGCTTTGAAAACCAAAATATAATATTATTACTCTTAGAATAAAAATTCTTGAGTAAACTACTCTTTCTCAGCTTATGCAGAGTATTAGATTTCCTGATCACAGGTGTTCAGATCTACGAGCAGAAAGAAACAAGGCAGTAAACCAGGAAATTTATGAAGAACCTATAAAAGAGAGACAGGTCCACAGAACACAAGAACAAGTGTGAGACAGAGAGAATGATAAGAAGACAAAGGACCACCTTGAACATCTCGAGAGTGTTCAGATTGTCCCTTGGCAAGCAAGCAGCTCCCCACTCAAGAGACTCTGGTCCATCAAGTATCTGTGACTGAAGCTGAATTTCTGTGCATTTTGGTGGATGTTTATTAAACCACAGGAACATTCAAACTAAGCCAGACAGACTTCATTGGTAACACAGAGTTAACGCCTTTTGGGGTCTTGTAGATGCAGACAATCCCATACTGAACATAAATTTCACACTGAGAAAACTCTGGTCAGATTTTCCAGACCAGATGTCTGTACTGATGATAGTTCTTCCAAGGCTAAAAACTGAGGAGTCTGATTTTCATATATTTTGAGCATTCAGTGACTCCAAAAGAAGCCAGAGGGCTACACTTGCAGAAACAAACAAACAAAAATGTCCTTTTAGGGCAGCAGATAATTTGTTTTGACGAGCCATTTAGGGACCTGACTTTTAGAAGTTAGTTTCTCTGCACTTTTTATAGCCATGTAAGTCTATGCGTCTCATCAGGCACCACAGATGCAGGTATCCAAAGCCAGGAAACACAGGGAAAAAGAACAAACAAACAAAAACAAACCAGAAGAAACAAGTATTTGGCATTTTGGATAACTATTTTCAGGATTTGACTTATAGCGATTTTAAAGATTCTCCAATTTGTGTTACATCGGTCAACTATGTTTTCCATGGATTGGTGAAGTCCCATTCAACATCGCCTTGGGCTTCCATAATTCTCCAGTAAAAGCTTAAGATTTAAACCAGAAGGAGTCACTCATTCTTCCTTCCTTTTCTTCTCTGCCTTTACTGATATCTAGTCCCCTTGCAAAATCCACAGTTGCATGTTAATCCAACACCTGCAATACGCAGACCAGTTCCTTCCATTTCATGGTATTTGCTTTCTCACCTCTGTTTTCATCTGGTGCCTCTGCTGAAGACAGACACTTCTCCTGGGAAGAAGCTGTCTGCTACTCTTTGTTTTTCCCTAACAGATTTTGAGACATTACTATCACAAAGACAGCAAATAGCATCAAAACCACTACAAAAATCACCGAAGAGTAAGGTAGTTTAAGCATCTGTATGATTCACTGATTTGTATCTGATAACAAAAGCACTTTCAGGATGGTTTTCTCAATCAAATAAAAATTCATTCAGATCAAGACATTTGTGACTGTGCTCCACTTCTGCATACCAGAATAGAGCTACAATTTAGAATTAAAGGATTCAGAATTTAAGCTATTTATCAAGGAAGTCTAGCACCAAAAAAAAAATTTAAAAAATTTAAGAATAAATAAATCCCCATATTTCATTCCAGATAATTTCAGATGGATTATGAAAATAATCTGATCTGCATTTGACTGGAGGGAACAAAGAACTCTTGCAAAAAAAATTATATAAATATCTCAAGAGAACAACAGACAAAATCCAAATAAACTCAGTCTTGGTATAAAACTTATTTTTTTAAGGACTGTATTCATTACTTGACATTTTGGCTGTCAAACTCAGATTTGGAGCACAAAATACCCCAAGATAGATGTCACTGATGCGTGACTTCCCAAGGCCAGCCCACTAATAGTAATTACAGAACACAGTTGACTGCATTTAAATCCCCACAGCGTGCAGAAAACTGTTTCCTACTGAAGCCGTGTTTGACAGTCTTATGAGAGACAGAATGCTAAACAAAAGCTTAAAAAAGTACTGTTCTGACTGAAGGAATGGTACTAATAAGTGTTCATTTCATATTTCCACCTTTTTTTTTACCTCTTTTTATTTCCGTTTAAGAAAATCTCTGTAACAATATACAATATTTTTAAGGGTTGCAATTTTTTAAACTATCGTGGCCAATATAGAAGAGTCATTCCAAGCTTTTACTTACCACAGTAATGTGCATATTTAAATTGTTTGTTAAAAAATACCACTGCAAAAGCCCCCACCATCAGGCACTAGGATCACATTTGGTACTGTATTTTTTTGTCACGCATCCACTTGAAAAACTCTCCAATAATACTTAATGTATCAGGTGAATGTGTGATTCATTGAAGACTCATTCCTCACTATGATTATCATTCATTTGCTATGATTCATTGATACAGTAAAGCACTGTTTAAAGATTGTAACAGCCAACACTTTTCCTATATTCCCAGTTCCCTTAAAAATAGAGATAAATTTGTACCCATTTTGAGAAAAAGAGAAAAAGAAGATCCTCACCCTGAGCTGTTTCCAGACCAAAGTAAGAACCTATAAAGCCAAGTTGGACAATTGTGTGCACACCGGTGTTTGCAAGCGCGTGGATCAGAAGCCTTGTGACATGAAGGAAGCGTCCTAGAGACACCGTGGTGAGATTTGTCTTCACAACCAAAATCCTGGTAGAAGTCTCACCTTTAAACAGTAAATACATGTATAGGCTTAGGCCTTGCAAAGGTAGTGAGAAACAACTGCAACTCCTCTCTGCTCCAGTGCTCTACCTTTTCCAACTAATTATTATCCACATAAGACTAAGGCAAATACCCGCAGCATTCAATGAGGCTAACAGCACCAAATCTGCCTTCTGGCACAGCTTCACTGGGGTCAACAGTTATCTCAGCAGGGATCCATTTGTACAGGTGAAGTCAGCATATCAAATGAGTTTAAGTGCCTGTCTCCAAGCTCAGCATCCACAATGATGCCATAGCCCTGTATCAGCTTCCTGTAAATAACTCTGGACATTCATTCAGGTGTTTAAACGATGATTCAAAAATCTGGCTACAGCATCACTTCACAGGAAACCCCCTGGGCAAACTCAGGTTAATAGAAATATGTAGATAGTCTCAGTGCATATGGAGTGAAACCATGTAATTCCACTTCATGTCCTGTTACTCATGATTTTAGGATTCAAAAGACCATGAGCATCTTCATAGCCAACACCATTCTAGTGTTATTTAATCTGGATTAAGTATGATGAATAACGTAAAGTTGAAGGAACTTCCACCTGAATAAGAGCCTAAAAGGCCTTGCAGGTACTGTTGCTTTTTTGCCAGAATAAAAAGCTTTCTATTTTAGCCACCAGAATTTGCTGGGAAGGAAGGAAGGAAGGAAGAAGGCTATATAAATATGAAATTGTAAAGACTTCACAAGAAGAAAACAGCAGCTCCCTGGAGAAGAACTGCCACTAGCCTGGCTGGAAATCAGTAACAGCGCTGGCCCCACAAAGAAAGCTCACACTTCCAGTGACCTTGGTGTTGGGTGCAGACTCTGAAGGGAGAGCAGCAAAAAGCGTCACAAATCTCCAGGCATAAATTCTGGCTACGAGAAAAGCCCTTGGGAACATCAGTTTTATTGTATTCTACTAGGAATGCTTCTAGATTTAGAAGCAGTTTAAACAGCCCCAGTCAGGAGCACGAGTCTGCATAAGTTCACTGGAGCAGTTCTCCAGATCTATGTTTATTTGCTGGCTGCATTGCATTGCCCTCATACATTAGTCTTAGTGAGTCTGCTTCCTTCTGTGCCAACAGATTACCATTAGCCACCTTAATAGAACTCTATTAACATTTCTTGATTGCATTAAACACTGGCATTGCCTGGACTCATTGATTTGATTTACAGTTTCAACTGCTGCATATTTTATTATTTTGTTTCAGAGAACAGAAAGACCAGCCGTACTTCAAAATACAGGCTAACTCCTCAATAATGCCACTTGATGCTTTTATGTCAGCAAACTTTCAGATTTGTTGACTGATTCTTAGCAGGCAGATTTCAGCGGGTTTTTTTTTTGCAAGCAGGGCAGCAACTTACATTTTATTTCAGTTGTTAGTATCACAATTTCCAAGGACAGAAGGGGAAACCATGTAAAAATGTAATGCCTTTAACAGAAACCCAGTATATCACTGCTTTGCCAGTCACAGCAGTTGAAGCAGAAGCACATGCAGTAGTTCCCACAGGCATGAGGCAGCACGACAGACAGACAGCAGGACACACAGGGAACGTCTCCAAGTGCCAGAAGGAGAGTTCACAGAAATACACAGAAGCAACATTTCCTACTGAAACTGTTTTCTTCTGCACAGCACTGCAGGTGGCTACGCTCACCTACCTCAGAGGGAGCTGGTTGGGGCTGCCTGGGTGCACAGCCACAGAAACAGCGAGAAGGCAAGAGCAGAGCCACCTTGCAGCACCATACATGGAAACTGAATTCTCTAGTTAGGCTAGCACTAACTGTAATTAATATTAATAATAATTAATATTACAATCAGTGATTTTCTTCTGTAAAAGTCTTGGTTTTTTTCTTCAACAAAGAACAGCTGGAAATCCATTGGTACTTTCCTGCATCTGTGATCTGAGGGCATGAGATGAGGCGATGAGATGCATGAGTACAATGCAGCTTTGAACAGCACTCTCTTAATTTTCCCTGCACTAAATCATTTCACGTGGCTGATGCTATCACATACCTGCACGAAGACAACTCTTCCAAGACCTACAGAAAACAATTTTGTGCATCATGGATATTCTAGGTCTGGGTTTGTGACTCACCATACTTCACCATACATCCCAACCTTGTAGTAGGTCTCATTATGTAACTTGCTAATTAAGAGCAAAGTCACTTCTGAATGTTGTTGAAAAAGAATCGGTTGAAGTAAGATTTTCAGATTTATAATATGCTCATTAGCCAATTTACCCACATTAGATATTGAGTTCCTTATTAATCTTCGTAATCAGATCTTAGTAATAAGGATCACAACTAAAACCTACACCCTGTACAGCAGGAGCTCCCGTAAGGGCAAGAGCCACAGACACAACCAGTTGCATTCTCTTATGACAGGCAGTAAAAGAGCTGACTGACCCCACAAACAAGCACCTAAACTCATCCCTGAAGAACGCTCAGCCTCTCTGATCTACATTTACAAAACAGTAAAATAAATAAAAAGAAGCTAACAAAATTCTCATCCCAGGATCATCCAGGATCTTACTTGACTAAGAATTGCTACAGAAATAGTTCCATGTCCTATTATATGACACTGGTACTTCTGATTGAGGGCCAGTCAGACTGCACCTCAGTAGGTGGCACCCGAGTTTAGATGCAAGGCAAATTTCATCCTTGGTGTTCAGGGACCGTACACAGTTCCAGCAAACTGCAGAACAAGTAGTTCCCACTCATGTATCAGCAGCTTCTAATGCTATCCATCCAAGGAAGAAGAAAAAACCCACTATGATCATGCAATCTCTGATACGTTCCACAAGTAGACCTAAGGAGCAGAACAGCCACGGGAAAGGTTGATTCCACTTTCACCCACAAACAGCAGCAGAGCTCATTTTCTCATAGTTTCATGAGCAAATTATCCTGCTGAAATCACCTGTAGTTGAAATGTGTATACAAGAGAAGAATCTGGTCTAGTTTCTCTTGGTCAGGAGGCATAAACCCAAATTCTTTCCAAAAGCACTTTTTTTTTTTAAAGAAATGTGACAAACTGGTAGTGATATGACAATTAATCAGTGCATGAGTGCACTTCATTGCATGTGATCTGAAAAACACAAGAGGAATTAAAGTGACCTTACTAGTCTGTATCCAACATTCTCAGAACTAAGGAAGCAGAAAAACAGACAAGTGAAGCAAGGCCTAAGATGATCTGAGAAGGACTTTAAGAAACAAAGGTCTTCCTCTGAAAATTGAATAGCTAGCACTGCCGAGTTCTGACTTTAATTTAACCACTTGCCTACATCATTTTAAAAGGCCTGGTGTCCAAAACCCACTCATCCTATAAGTCCCAAACATCCTAATGCAGAAAGTCTCACCGCTGTCACTCAGTAAGTCCACACAGTAACAAAAATGCAGTTTCAATATTACTTGTTATGTAAGGATTGTATTTAGAATGCCTATCAAGTCAGGAAAAAGAAAAGGCATTTATAAAGCCTACAGGAGAGCTGGTGAGGGACTCTTTGTCAGGAAGTATAGTGACAGGACAAGGGGTAATGGTTTTAAATTGGAAGAGGGGAGATTTAGATTGGATACCAGAAAGAAATTCTTTACAGTGAGCAGGGTGAGGCACTGGAACAAGTTGCCCAGAGAAGTTGTGGATGCCCCATCCCTGAAGGGGTTCAAGGCCAGGCTGGATGGGGCTTTGAGCAACCTGGTCTGGTGTGAGGCGTCCCCACCCATGGCAGGGAGGTTGTAACTTGATGATCTTTAAGGTCCCTTTCAACTCTAACCATGCTATGATTCTGTGATTTGTTCCATTCCAGTAACTGGCAATACCTCGGACGTGGGATAAAGCCGTGCTGTACACAGGTGGCCCCAGCTCTGTAGGTGCCACACATGGGGAGATGAAGTGTGTGCAGAGGACAGTAATAGCTTCTGTAAAATGGAAGGAATGTTTGTTTGCCTGCAGAAATTATGTCCTCTAGTGGACAGCACACTTGACCAAGATACAGGTCTCTGCCACTGGATCTAATGGGTTGAAAAGTCATTTTACAAATGCCCCAGGGAAGAAGCCTAGCCCTGCTGTGAAACCACGGCCATGTTACCCGTTCTCACTAGCTCAGCCTGCTCCTCAGCTTGAATAAGCTTTTTACAAACACCAACTGCAGCTGAAAAAGAAAACCATGGCACAAGCCATTGCTGTTTGCAGCAGAACTTCACCAGCAGGATCAGCACAAACACTTTGGGAATCAAATAGCAGTGATTTTATACCCAAACCATGTTTGTGAGGGGCACAGTCCAGAAGCACCAGTTTAAGAATCACTCCAGCATCTCCTAAAGGATTTTCTCTCCTTAACAAGGCGTGAATCGATGGTTAACTTGTCAGGCAAACAGGATAGACGGAAAGAAAGCAGGCGGACCTGAACGCCAGCCACAGCAGCCCCTTGTGCACGGGCAGTGTCACTAATGAACCAGTGTCACTAATGAACAAGGCCCAACAGAGCTCCCAGGCTGAGGCGTGCCAGTACCTGACCCTGCAGGAAGATGCCCTCCCGCAGGCTGGGATAAGAACAGCAGCTACCGTTGGACACGATCACAGCAGTGGGCTTTCCTGAAAAACTATTCAATGCCATTGACGTCACTGTCATACTATCACAGATGTAGAGCTTTGCAGCAGCCCCAGCAGTTTGCTGCACCCTTTACTTGCTAATAAGCATTTGCCGATCCAGCCTCAACACAAGCACGTGCCACGGATGGGAGACTATAAAAAAGTACTCCCAAATACTACTACCACACCAACCCAGTTAGCAAAGACAAAATAGCACACAATGTTCTCATAGCTACTGAAAAATCAGTCTTTTACATAGCAAAGTATCGAAGGTTGACTTAATCTCAATTTAAAAAAATATTCAAAAATAAAACTCTGTTGCACAGATTAAAACATTTCCACTTGTCCAAACTTGTTTTAGAACCATGACCATTTTGAATTCAGAGAAGGTTTTCCTAATAAAATTTTAAAAGTACAAGTCATTTTTCCATTTGGAAAGAGGTGCTGGGTAGAAGGAATGACCTTTGCTGGTGCCATTGACTGTTGTTGCATAATAATACTTCTTTCTGTTCTGCTGGTTTCAGATGCTTCCTGCCTACCCATTAAGTGATTTAACTGAGCTACCCACACAGTGTTACCTAATGACTACGCAGTGAAGACTAACTGGAGGCCAAAATTACCCACTCTTATTTTCTAGTTACGTTTTATTCCTTCTTTGGCAAATGTAAAACTGAAGGTGTACTTTAAAAAGATGTGAATTTAACTACTGGAGGTACTCCTCAGACTCAGGAGCTCAGGCAACACAGAGGGAGCTGCTGATCCTCCCCCTAATTATTGCAGAGTGAAAACTGAAGTATGCTCAGAGTAAGCCCTCACCTGAGACCTCACTGGCCACCAGAAAAGGACCATACACACCATTACTGCCAGCAGGGCCAACGGAACTCATCCAAAGCCACACTATGAATCCGCAGCAGACAGCGGAACTGAAATGAAATCAGCTGAAATTGCAATGAAATCCATTGCCAGTGGAAGGGACTGGGTGGGGAGTGAGAGGCCTACAGAAGTGTGAGGCCGAAGAGGACAAGAGGAGGCCAGAGGGGGAGAAAAATAAAAGCAGAGGCGAGAGGGAGGTTGGAGAGAGCACACAAAGACAAGGGGAAGGGAAGAAAAAAGTGGAAGGCCAATGGGGAGAGTGCTCAGAAGGGGACGTGGGAGTCCAGACAGGTGGAGGAGAGAAGGAGGAAAATAAACAACAGAATGTGACGGGAGAGATGGAGGCTGAGACTGAGAGGAAGGGGTGGGTTGAGGGGAAGACAGCAGGAGGCTGGGGGGAAGAACGCGCAAGGCCAGGGGAAGATGGTGAGCCAAAGTGGGGAGAGGGGGCTCCAAAGGAGAGAGGGGGAAGAGAATAAAAAAGTGGGAGACCAAGGGAGGCTGGGGGAGAAAGCAGAGAGGAGAGGCAAATGCAGGACTGGGAGGCATCCCACCAACCTGATCGTAGCTGCTTAAAAGGGATGTGATCCTGTTTCCTCCGTCCCACCAGGGAGGGCCATCACCTGGTCCTGCAGCTGAGCTGGTAAAGACCGTAAAACCAGCAGAAGACAAACTTGCTAAAAATTTAAGATAACAAAGAGTTTTCCACTTGTTTGGTTCCCAGAACTAGACTGCAGAAGCACTGGGAAAGTCTGGAAGCCGGCATAGGAAAGAGGAGGAAATACACAAGATTTCTCTTACTGTTGGCAGCAAGCTGCCAGATCATCAACCCATACCTTCCATTCCTGAACCTGCAGTACTCTACAGGCCAAGTCCTGCCCTAAGGAAATCTGTGTATGCCTACAGTCCTGTGAATTGCAGACTTGGAAGCATTGCTGCACTTCAGAAAGAGGACCGAAAAGGAAGCATTAAAAGATACAGAAGTGGGAGCTTTAAGAACAAGCACTGGGAGAAAGTTCCTGGTTTAAGAGGTAGCAAGATGAAAGGCAAGAAATCAGGCACATGTAAGTGGGAGAAAAGGAGAAAAAAGGTAATCCTGAAAGGGCAATAAAGCAAACAGGGTCTCAGAGTGAACTAAGTCACTAAGTTTATCAGAGAAGCCGCAGCCTGGAGAAGAGGTGTTAACAATACCCCCACTGAGAGCCATCCTGGGCCAATGGAGGCAGTGTACTGAGATAGGATTTCCAAGAGGTGGGAAAAGAATTGACAGGTACAAAGGAAAAAATTGAGAGGTAAAGAGAAGCACTAAGGGAAGGATAAAGTGGTCAGTTTTGGAAAGAAAGAAGCTTGTAAGTGGTAGTGTAAAGGAGAAGCAGCTTGAACACAGTCAGCAACATCGAGCAGGTACCAGGAAAGGCTAGAAAGGGGAAAGAGTCAGGAGCTCCCTTTATTCTCATTGTGGCTGTATCAGTCCCTAAATAAAAATCAAAAGGAGAGCAAAGAGCACAGCTGACAAAGCCAGAGACATAGTGAAAGGCAGAAGAAAGTCCATACAAAATGCAGCTTCCCTTATCAAGAAGTCAAGTCAAAGAGCTAACTGAAGGAACAGTCCATATACCACTGTGGTCAGAAGTATCCAATATAACCAACTCCTCTCTCCCATCCCTCACTCAGTGTCATTCATCTCATAGCAATTCAGCAACGACAAGTCCTTGGTTACCTACTCTGTACATCCTTCAACTGGCTGTTTTGCAGCAGATGGTAAGGACAGGCATGTATTTGCTTATTGAGTACAGGAAACAAATCAAGAAATGAAGCCATGCAGGCCTTTAAGCCCCTATTTTAAGGTACCAGTGACATTTTCAGTCTTGCACATTATGGGATTACTGGTGAGATAAAGGAAGAGAGAGAGGAGGTTTAGCATGGCTCTTCAGACTCCAAATCCTAGATCAAGCTTTCCTGTGGAAGCCATTTCTTGGTGCTTCAGATGCCAGTTTCCCCACAGCAGAAATTAACTTCACCCTCCCTCTCAGCAATATCATCACCTCCTCCAAATTCACTCCCCAAAACCAGAGAAGATATGAATATTCTCTAACCTTTTCCTGCAACGACTGTAGGTGGGCTGCCTGCATCACATCTGAAAGACTCTACTTTCACAGTGCAGAGATTTTGGCTTTCTGAGGAGGATCTGGCATTTTTGAGTCACTGCTGCCTGTTAAAAAATGAAGTAGGTGATGAAGAGCAGATACCACACCACCCCCACAGGGATATGTCAGGTAGTGATGTACAGTTGCCGCTATGTGGTTTTGCAACCTACAGTCCTGCAAACGTCCAAGTATTTCTGCGCAGGGACAGTATTTCTCCAAGGGCTTTTAAAATCTAGAACCTACTAGGTGAGATCTGGCTACTCAAACGAGTCAAGTCGACTGCCTCTAAAAGCTCTTTATAAACACACATCATTCAACAGTGACCAGGCAGCAGAATTCATGGCTACTAGAACGATATTTGTAATAAGGTTACAGCACTGGCAGAGGCTGCAAGGCAAGCAAGCTTTCAAAACAGCCACAATATTTCTATATTTATTCACATTCCAGCTCACTTTGATAAACTCAGTAGGCTCAATTTATAAAAGCAGCACATTTCCCCTGCTCCTAACCGCAGATGGGTTCTGCCAGAGTTCCTTTGTGAATGGTCAGTTCTTGCTTTTCTTTACAATAAGTAGTATTGACAACACTGTAAAGCTGGCAGCAAAAGTCATATTTTGTCTACCAAAGTGAGTGGAATCACATCCAAGGGAAGCAGCATCCTCTAAAATTCCCATGCAAAATTGGGTTTGAACAAGCAAGCTATTACATTGCTCAAGAACCCTGAAAGGGAATGCATTGCTTACTTATTTCCTATCAAAGTTAAACGGACTGCAAACCAATGCCAAAGAAAAAATAATGAGACTTTTTCCCCATTTGATTATTTCTTCATCTTCCAAAGACGGAAAACAACCATTTAGTTCAATAGTATGTTTGCATCTTCTGAAATTACTGATGCTTTCATGTTCCTGAGCGCTATGCCTCTGGGTGTATTTGGGGGAAATAATTAAAAAAACAACAATAAACACTGCTGGGGAAAACCTTTGGGTTTGGCCTTAACATGACTATGGTGCTGTAAAGCTGTGCCAAGAGCTGGCACCACGCACCAGGCGAGTGTCACACATGGCCCGGCAGCGGCTCGGTCACACCGAGGTTAGGCCTTCCCTCCCAAAAGCCGCGGGAAAACCCCTCCCGCAGCCGCCGGAGCTCAACGTCAGTTCTGCCACCGGCACCGGCCATTCCCGCACACGGACTGTGTGCCACCCGCTGCGGGGCACCAGGGCTCTGCCGCCGAGCACCCACCCCCGGGCCCTGGCCCCCCGACTCCACGCCGCTCCAGCGCCGGGGGAAGCAGGCGTTAAAACGCCAACCCGCAAGGGGCAGGAGAGACCGCACCGGCCGGTTCCCCTCAGCGGGTCTTGACCCACCGACACGCCTCTGCAGTTTCCAGAGCAGCCCACGGCCGCTGCGTCCCAGCTCGTTGCTCCCGGCGGGCGGCAGCGAACACCGGCTGCACAGGGCGGCAGCCGCAGAGCTCCCCCGCGCTGCGGAGACCCTTCCCGGCCCCGCACCGGGAGGTGCCCGGGCAGCGGTGACCGGGGCGGCCCCCGCGACCCCGAGCACCGGCCGAGGCGGGCGCCGAAGGCACAGCGGACCCCGCCGGCAAAAGACG
>VXAK01016160.1:570040-594618 GCA_013399435.1 Arenaria interpres | reverse complement strand
GCCAGCGCCGCCGGCCTCTGCCCCGGCCGGTCCCGGGGGCGCGCCCAGGGCCGCCCTGCCCCGGCGAGCGGCTGCGGTGGGTTTAACCCTTTGGCTGTTGCCAAGTCCCGCGTCAATGCGGGGGTTGAACGGCCTCAGGCGTTGGCGAGCGGCTTAAGTGTCCGCTCAGAGTCAGACGAGGGAGCTCTCAGGGCAAGAGACTGCCTCACCGCATTTCTCTGACACCATCAAGGAAAAAAGTAGAGTAGCCAGCTTCTCCATATCTCCCAAGAACTGGGAGAAACTCGCCTCAAGAAACATCTTAAATGGCAGGTCATCCTGTGGGAACAATGGGAGGGAGACTATGAGGGCTTTTATTTACAGCATGTCAGAACGCCAACAAGTAAAGCACAGTAAACACAGGTTTTGCCCAAGGAAGCATAAAATTGTTTTATCAATGAGATTTCTGCATAATTGTAGAATGGTTTGGGTTGGAAGGGACCTGCAAGACCATCCAGTCCCCTCCCTGCCCTGGGCAGGGACACCTCCCACCAGACCAGGTTGCTCCAAGCCCCCTCCAACTTGGCCTTGAATCCCCCCAGGGATGGGGCAGCCACAGCTTCTCTGGGCAACCTGGGCCAGGCTCTCACCACCCTCACAGCAGAGAAGTTCTTCCCCAGATCTCATCTCCATCTCCCCTCTTTCAGTGTCAAACCCTTCTCCCTGGTCCTGTGGCTCCCCTCCCTGATCCAGAGTGCCTCCCCAGCTTTCCTGGAGCCCTTGAGGGACTGGAAGGGGCTCCAAGGTCTCCCTGGAACCGTCTCTTCTCCAGGCTGAACCCCCCCAACTCTCTCAGCCTGTCCTCACAGCAGAGGGGCTTCAGCCCTCCCAGCATCTCCATGGCCCCCTCTGACCCCGCTCCAACAGCTCCATGTCCTTCCTGTGCTGAGAACTCTGAACTATATTGACAGAACCAACATTGTTTGTCCAAAGTCAGAAGATAATTGCTTATTTCAAGAAGGGTGACATTGAGTGCAGTTCCATCAGCATTTCTGGGATTTCATTGATACAGCAGTGGGGGACTCAAGGAAAGCAGCTGGTGAGGAGGGTGCAGTGAAGGTCAGGACAACCCTTTAAGCTCAGTTCCTACATCCTCCTTGGAGTCACCACAGAATTTGAGAGGCAGCCCTAAGGAGCAGACACCATATTGAGTCAGAGGAAACAGCAGGCAGTAGAGCAGCTCACAGCCAAGTGTTGCACGTCAGCCACCCACAAGACATGGGTTGCACTATGCTGTTTTACTTGGAAGGACTGAGGAATTCTCTGGCAGCAGATACACCTGCTTTGTGGCTGTTCTTGCCAGTGAAACAGCCAGGGAAGCTGTCCAGGATCCAAGAGCAAGCCTTGAGATGGCAACTCTTGGCAACGTAACTTAAAATAGTTTGAGAGGCCTCTCCGCACTGTTTACATGTCATGCACAGCCAAAATAAAAAAGAGACAGGATATGTCAGAGCCCAGCACTTCAGAGGAGAGCATTCTGCCAAAAAAACAAAGGGAACAAAATCATAATCTGCAGAGGCATAATAGAAGACAGGAATGGATGGGCAACTTGTCTCAAGAAAAGCTTTATGGTACTCCAGGTACAGGGAACTGTCTCGCAGGAAGGTACATGGCTGGGGGGGCCCTGTGGTGTTGCTGGGTTGCTGCCAGCTCTGGTTAATCCCCGATATCAGAAAGGCCTCATACAGCCCTTATTACTAAAGGATGGACACCAGGATTACTCAGCGTTGCAGCTGGAGCTGGATGTGTGGCTGTAAGAAGTCCACAACAGACACAAGGCACCCAGACAAATGCCTGGCAATGAAAATTTTCCTATCGATATCCCAGGTCTCGCTCTGCAGAGAGGCAGGGTCTAATGGCCAGGTCGGTTGTCAATAGATGCAGAAGCAAGAGCTCAGGGAGGCTCAGTTCTGAGCCAGTCAAACCCCTCACGTTACTTCTTCATTGGCCCTGAACTGAAATATGCTCCTTCCTCAAGTCTTCTCAACAGCCAAAGCCTACCCAATTAAAAGTCTGTCAGAGCTGGAGCAGACTGGTACTGATTGATAATGTCAGGCCTTCTTAAATGCAGGCAAGGAAAACTGGTACTTGCTGTTTTAACTCCAGTGCTCTCCAGCTACATGAGGAGGAAAGCACAAAGTATAAAAGCAGATGGAAGATTGATAAGAATTAAAGTCACAGGAATGAAGCAAGATTTCATAAATAATTAATTTATATCTAGTATTTGTTACTCTACTGCAGAATCACTACTTTAATCAAGACTCTGTTTTCCCTGCACTGTTACCAATTCTTTAATAAAAGGGAGAGGTTTGTTGAGCAGAAGGCAAAGAGCTTCCAGTTCCAGATGGGAGACAGCTATCAAAACTCCAAGGGTAAAATGAGAGCACATGGACAATGTGCTCCAGACCCTAAAGGAAAGCTCCCACATTCAAATATGCCCATATAGTCATGACTTTTTATACCCGGTAGTGCTGCAGAAAGAGTTACTTTGAAAAAGCAATTCCCCCTGTCCTCTCTAATAGCACACCAAGGGCAGCGATATTAGCAATTTTCAGACGACCAGTTCCACAGATTATAAAAACCCAAGCGTTAAGAAATTCATGAATGGAAACTTAAAGCAATAGTATGAAATTGTAGCAGCTGTAGATTTTTATGCTGTTTAGGGCAATTGGGAGCTTTTTTGTCAAGTTTTGACATGGGGAGGGGAAGAAGCTGAAAAAGGAGGGCAACGTCTTAATTTTCAAAATGCTAGAATATGGGTCATGCTTGCCAAGCTTTCCACTCTCAAAAATCAGGACAGGACAGTGACAAAACACCACATTGAGAGGGAAAGGAGGAAGAAGCAAGCAAACCTAAATGTACAATTTTTACTTAGATTGATGCGAACACCCAGGAAAGCCTAAGTTAATCAGCATCTACCAATTAAAAACAAAAGCTAAAACCTGCCATGGCTGCATACTGGTTTGTTCACACTATAATCTTTCTGATTAAATATCTCATTCTTTCAGTGTAGAATAGCTCAGGTTTTGTCCTCTCTGGCCTCCCCATCCTAACCCACTGTTAAAGAATAACCCGGACTCTCCAATCTCCAATATTACTGACACTCGCTCTGCTTTATTGAGCCCTTTCTGATTTTTCCACTGAAAAAAGAGGAAGATGGTGATAAAATTGCAGGGTCTTTCCATTTTGGTAGGTAAGCACAGGGCATCTATTCTTTCCATGTGGAAAAGTCTATCAGTTTCCCAATGTTATTTTTCATAAAGGAAGCCTGTTTTTTCAAAAATACTGTTATAGTGGCTTAAGGCGTTGCTAGGAAGCCTTCTTCCCAGAGCTGGATTCCTGGTCCATGGCAGAGCAGAATGGTAGGAAAGATCAGCAGGAGGAAGGACTATGATAAATGCAAGAAGATTTGCTGATGAATATCAGCTTGATCCTAAACCCATCTTTTTTTACTAAATGAGGGACTGGGTATTTGAAAAAGCAAAAAACCCACAAACAACAACAACTGGATACATTCAGGAGAACAAAAATTAAACGCTAAAGGAGTAATCAGACAGCACAGCTTGCTGGGTGCTTCAGGCTATTTTTAGTCATCTGTTTCCCTACTGAAATGCCAAGGGGAGAGAGCATGAAACCAGGATTTTTTGAAGCATATATGAAGCATTCCCATTCTGCAGCAGCAGCAGCAGACCCAGCCTCCATTTCCACTGGCTTTCTCAGGTACAGCCCGATCTCACCAGCTCGTCCCACTGCTGGAGCCACACTGCGAGGTGGCTGAGCTCCGCCACGGGATCACAGCCCATCGCTCCGCGTCGGGCCTGCCGACGGGGAAACCCACACTGCAAGGCAGGTGAGGAATCAGGGAGAGAAAGGCAGCTGAAGCTGTAGCTACCCGATTCGGCAGGATGGAGACTTTCACACCATCCTGCCATGCCACCCACATCACTTGGACTCAAGTTAGACCTGTCCTCAATGGATACGAGACGGTTGCAGCTGAGAAACTCAGCACGGCACAGCGAGGCTGGTATTGAACTGTCACTGTCAGGTACCAACAGCCGTAGCTGTGGTATCACACAGCTTATCTGAAGCTGCAAAGTGTCTGCAGGAGGCGAGGGAGTGACTGTTGTAGGTATATTGCAATCAATAAGCGAGTGAGACTGTCAGCTATAAACAGCCATTACACTTTGAAAACAGCACACGTTTCTTTATACTATGTTTAGAGAGTCAACAGTTCGGAAAATCCCGTCGTAGAGGAACAGGAAATGCACAATGCTCCTAAAAAAGCATTTTTACCCCAGGACTTGCACCTTGGTTTCTGCTGGTACACAAGTTATTCAGAACCAACTCACAAAAAGATGTATAGGGGAGGGAAGGGAAGCCCCCAACCCATATTTTTCTACCCATCAACCCAGAAAAGCCCAGACTGAGTCAAGGGACTGACTCGGCAGCTGCTGTGCATGCACTGGGCGATTCCACACACAGCCCTTCATTTCCCTGAGCTGTGAAGAGAGGCAGGTGGTACATTTCCTCACCTGTGATACAATCCTAGATCTATTAATATTTCCAGTAATGGTTTCTCTTGAAGCAAGCCAGACTCACCTACTATAACTCCCAAACTGCCAGTTTCTCCCCTCTTTAGCAGGTACCTACCTGAGCTTCTCTTCATTTGTTGAGGAAATGGCCTCCTCAGGCATTCACAGCCTCCCATCAACAGACAATTGTCATTGTCCTCATTGTCCTGCTCTACACAGAGTGAAACGGCACACTGGGCACTGGCTGTTGCAGTACCCACTTTGTCTCTAGTAAGAGGAGTAAAAATAAAAAAGTCTCTACTCGTACGCAAAGTCACAGAATGCTGTGCAAAGGACAAGGAAAAACCTCAACATTAATTAGAAACCTCCCTAGAAGTCACAGACTGGGGGGGATTGGACAAAGCTGACACCCAAGTGACAGAACTCTGGCTAAGGATGCTCTAATTTGTAAAGTAGCTTGTCTCAAGGGTCTATTTAAACAGATTAATGCAATAATCCAGCTGAGTCACTGTGCTTTCACTGCATCTCAACTTCCTCTGAAGATATTACCAGCAAGAGCTCTAGTGCCAGCAGTGACAGGATTTAGCTACTTCGATGTGGTAGGAAGGTGTGCATTGAAGCAGTGATATGCGCCCTTCAACCCTGCTGAGATGGATCGGATCCAGTTAGGTTACTGTCTCAGCAAAAGTCACCACAGTGCTATTAAGAAGATTTAAAAAAATAAAATTTTCATTGTTAGAGTGTTTCCACATAAAGCAAAAAGACGGGCACTTAGGAAAGTGAACCTATCCACTTTCCTAAACATCTATCAAAATGGGAAAGCCAAAACATTTATTACCCAAATCAAAAAAACACTGACACAATGCATTGGAAAGACAATGCTCCTTGGTGCTCTGGAGACCTGCAATTGCTCCTTGGGCACCTAGGAGACTTCAGCAAGTTTTGCTCCACGTGTGTGTGCGGAGCTTTGTTCAGCTTACACAATTTCTGTTCGACAGATGGATCTTCCCCTGAGCTTTGCTGAGAGCTGCTGTCTGGAGCCACAGATGGGGCTGGTGCCGCTGGGCTGCTCAGTTCCAGAATTGGGGTCCACAGAGGCTGGGGCGACACCATGGGAATAGTGCAGAAGAGCAGGTTGGTCATTGCAAGTGGAGATGCCCTGCGAGGCTGCTCTGCACCACCTCCCATCTCGCCACTGCTATTAATAACCTCTCGTTAGAGAAGTCTTCATCCTAATGCTCAGTGTCACTCTACACCCCCCACCTCAGACTAGTAACTTACCTACAGAACATTTTCTCTTGGTGGCACCCGGGGTCCTCATTTACTAGTACCACGTAAGGGAAGGCTGTGGAGCCACCTGTGTAGTGCACGGGGAGGAATACTGTCAAGTGTAGAGAAACCATGCTTCCCAGGCTGCCATTTTCAAACTCCTTCGGGGCCCTTCAAGCTCAGCTACTCCAGGTCACAGCCTTTCCCTTTCTCTGACAAAGGGGATTTTGCTAATTTTTTGACACTGAGTCTTCATCCTGGAGCCCCAGCACCTGGTGAGCTTTCAAAGAACATTACTGGAATGCAGCTATTTTTTCCCCTGCTCCCTTGCCACAAACCAATTCATCCTACCTTTCAGCACAAGCCAGGCACACTAAGCAGACATTTATGGTTTTCAGATGTTTTGGGGAAGATTCCACCTGGCAGCAAGGTTATAATGGAGAGAGATTTGCCTCTTCTACTTGTTCCGCTTCTGCATAACTCGCTGCCTGAAGGGTCATTGTCACATTGCCCCAGGACTAAACATACACAAGGCAAAATAAATCCTTTGCCTCTTTCCCACAGCGTTGACACAGTCTGGGACCAAGGGTCAGGCCTCTGCTGGTCTTTGGTTGCGATGCTGGACCCTTCTGAGAAGGGCCCATGCGGCACAACATGTCATGGACTCCCACCGCAGCCCCTGGAGCTCTGTGCCTGCAGGCAAAGTCCAGGCCTTTCAGAAGGAGAACAAATGTGTTGGTTGCTGAAGTCTCTTTGACGGGCAGTGTTATTCTCTGGGCAGCCTTCATCTTCTACAGCTGGTTCTGCTTTGAGCAGATTTCAGGAGGCTGGAAGAGCCCGCTTAAGGAGATGTCTGCGTGGAACAGCCCAGCTTGATCTCCCTTGAGCATCTCAGTTTGGGTCCATTTGAACAATGCTATTTATGTTTCAGTAATACTGGGGACTTTTTGTTCCATGCCAGCTCAAAAAGGGACAGAAACTGCTAAAGCGAGTTAAAAAAAGGAACGAGTAAGAAGAAAGAGAGTCAGCATGTGCGTTTTTCAGGCTTATTAATAACTGACACCAATGGTGCCCCCTCCTGCTGATACAATCATTGCTAAGCATGCGCTCCTGAGGTGGTCAGAAATCCATGCTGGAAGTCTTGACAACAGAAGCAACCACTCTGTTCTTTCTTTCCCTTTAAAGAAGATTATTTGTTCTCTATCTCCTTCATGCTCACCCAGTTCTGTATGGCTGGTTTTAACTCAGCCCAAGCACTCAGACTGGGCTAGCAGCAGCAGGAGAGGAAAGCCAGAGGGTGGGGAGAAGGCAGCAGCAGCCTTACTTTTAATTTAGTTTCATATTCAGAATGAACTTCTTTTCCCAAGAATTCCCAGACATTATAGAGAGTGTAATCTTTCCTTTGAATTTCAGCCACATTTACAAGCCTCAGAGAGGAATGAAATTTCCAGTGAAAACTCCTTGACCGCAAACGAGCTGTGACTCAGTTGTCGGCACTGGTGTAACCCACAGAACTGCCAATACAAAGACCAGGTTCTCTGCAGATTGCCCCAAACTGGAGACCAAATCCTAACAATTACTGAGCACTAAACTCCAACTAAAATTGCAGGAGCTTGTCCCTGCCAAGACTTCACTGGAACAGCTACAGACCAACTCCCCAGACAGGAACCTTCATCACGTTGCTATTCTCATGTTTGACTCACAGAAGGAAAAGAATAGTCAAAGATAAAAAAATAAATCAGTGCAATAAATAAATGAGACTCAGATTCCCAAGAAAGGTTAAAGCCTGCAGAAATTTGGGATTGCTTAATTTCTGTCAGGCAGATGCAAGTAAGATGTCTCAAGCTTTTGTTCTGCTCATTAGAAGGCTGAGCAAAACTTCCCTGAAGACAAAGGGGGTGGTAGCATGAAAAGAATTGCAATTTAATTTCAAAAAAATCAGCATTTTCTGCCCATGACTTCATCAACGCAGATTGTTCTCTTGCTGTGCATTTGGTTTGATCAGGATAACTTCACTGACTGCAATTTGCTCTGAGACAAGAGCATCACAGAGTAAGAACTCAGGCTGCTGTAACTGTGTGATAACTGATTAGCACTGCTTTCACGTCAATGAGGAAGTAAACTTCAGAGGCATCTTGAATAGCTTGAGGTACATCTTTTCTATTAATTTAAATCAAGATCTAATGAACAACAATACGAAAAAGAAATCAGCCCAAGAGTTAGCACGTATTTCTAGAAACACACAGTTTTCCCTTTGGCTGTCAGCAGGCAGGACAGACTAATGAGACCTTGGTTTTCCTTGTCAAGCTCACTGCAATTTCCAACCCCCTCCCTTGTTCATTGCACCTCCTCTATTTTAAAATAATCTGCCCACACAGATAAACATTCTATGATACTCCATCAGGTGTAACAGCCAAGACAATGTGTGCCCTGAGAGCAAGGGGAGCAGAACACAAGACTCCAGCCCATTCTGGGTACCCTGAGGGATTTACTGTACCCAGTAGCGCTGCCCCGCAGTCCACAGAGGAGCAGGATGTGCAGAAAGCTGGAGTAACGCAGAGACAAAACACGCCAGAGAGAAGAAAGTAGTTCAATTATGCTCTTACAGTGACATTAATGGAAGCTGAATTAGGTCCAGCATTAGTAGAAAAAAGTAGCTCTCCACAGCGGTGATAGAGCAAACACTGTTGCCATAACTACCTCACTCCCAGAAGCATGCCGATTTAATTTCTACAGTTAAATATTTACAGAGTGGATTGCATGTTTTCAGGAGTTGCACGTGCTGCTGGTAGAATGCACGGTCCTGTTTTCGGGGTCCCCACACTCACCCCCGGCTCCATCGCTCCCTGCACAGCAGTTGTCTGTTGGGGGGAGCGCGACTGCGCCGGGAGCAGAGAGACCCCCAGGGGTGGCTGGAGTGACAGCCCCAGTGGGACACGGTCCCACAGCTCCTCAGAGGGGCCGGATGGCGACCGATACCGGTCCCACCAACAGCCTGGGCATCCCTGCAAAGGCAAAGAGCTGCCCCCGGGGGGAATGAGTGTGACCGAGCCAGGGGACATGGCTGTTCCCGCGGCACTGCTCTGGCGAGGGAGCCCTGAAATTAGGAAATTTTTCAGGGTAGAAACCTCGCATCTGTCCAACTGGCGTGTGTAAATAGTATATTACAGAATCTTTTGGTTTCAGTCCATTCTAAGGAACTTAAGAGAGTGAAGTCAGGACCTAAAGCCTTCACTCTTCTCATGTTTCTGCTCCAAGAAGGCACCTAAATGCCACAAAATTCTTACCCAGAATAAAAGTCCACTTTGGCATCATCAGAGGATACTGCTGACGGCACGGTGGGGTTTGATGGAGGTGTATTTACCTTGGCAGATGACCACATTAATTCAAGGCAGGCGGTGTCTGTCGCTCCTGACGCTGCTGGGTGATTCCCTGGTGTCAGTGCCGACAATTCCAAAGGGGCTCCCATGGAGGTTATCTTACATTAAAAATACGTTCAATCCTAAGAAACAAGTGTCGTTTATTAAGAAATAAAATGTCTTGAATACTTTCACAAGCATATATACACATACATAGAGACAATATGGCTTTAATCTTTTGGATTTAAGAATAGGCTTATCTCTATAATGTTAAAAATAAAAAAGGATTGTGCTTTAAATTACAGAAATAACACATCAGCAGTAACATTTACATGATTACAGTTGATGTAAATTACAAGACAAGCAAAACAGTAAACCAGGCTTCAATAGAAACAAAATTATTTTTAGAATGTGTGTTCTAATTAGAGGAAATATAAGTAATTTTAGGTGGTTAAAAATTATGCTGTTATAGGTTGAACACTACTGGAGAAATGAAATTTGTCAAAGAAAATAGATTGTCATATTGGCTTTTGGGTTACCTCAAGGGTTAAATTCACGTTTCCCTAGAATACAGCATAAATAATTATTATTCATTGCTTGCTGCAGACATAATCCAACCTTTGGACAGGCCCAACAGAACCCATCCCAGGAAAGGTGCTGAGCACTGGGGTCAGGCAACATCCTTTCACCTGACACCAAACCAACCAGCTTCTGCTCTGGACTGCTCCACCTCGGCCTTAGAAATACAAGTAACAATTCATTCTTCTGACACAACTGTCAGATACATTCACTTTACTGAGAAGAATAAACAAAAAACCATCGCTGACTTATCAGGTAAGTCAGTCAGAGTCTCCCCATTTTACAGCAGAAAACTGAGGCACAGGAGAGGTAAGTCTGTGACACTGCTTGAGCCCAGTCCTTCTCCCAGGATTTCATTCTAGTGAGAAGATCACACATAAAAATGAATGAAGTAATACAGGTATACAAATGGATTGGTATTCCTGTCAAATTATGTAAACTTTACCTATAACAGTTTGCTTCCTTCTGTTGAAACACTGGCTAAAAGTTAAGTTCTGAGAAATGCAGTATAATAAAGTCTGGAAAGGAAAACATTATGATGATTTTTTTAAAAGGTAAGATGAATCCTTGATGGGCTGAATTCATTTGCTGAACAGAATCTCACAGACTTACAAAAAACCATGAAAAATTAGATCATCTGGTAAGACTGTTAGACTGAAGCTGACGTTGCATTTGATAATGGGGCAGATTTGAAAGCATTTACTGCGCTGGCTGCAGAAACTCTGATGTGAACACAGCTTCTGCATAGTCCTCGCAAACATCCTGCAGCTCGGCTGCCACGGCACACAGGGCTTCTTCTGCCAGCTGCTCTGCCAGGCTGAAATAAAGAAAAGGTTCAGAAAATCAGATTTCAAATTCCAGGCATTCATTCCATTGATATCAATGCTCTGATTTTAAAGGCAAATACTCATGTTTTGTCATTCTTTCTACTGCTTAGCCCAAGCAAAGATCTGATTTGTGTTCTGATGTGTGATGTATAAGGTATCAGAAATCTTCTCCTCAGTCTGGTTCATAGCAAAGAACATACTTCAGGCTTAAAAGTGTTGAGAGATCTCAGTTGCTTCCTTTTTTCAAACTCTTAGATACAGACCATGCTCTGGGAGTAAGAGTTAACACATTGTGATTCTCATCCAAAGGCTGTTAAGTAGACGAGAAGCTTCTTACTGCTTTTAGCTGCCATTGAATCAGGCCTTACCAAGAGCAGTAGGTTAAGGAAAAGTGAGATGAGAAATTTCAGTTTTCAGTGATCTCTGAACCACAGCAGATGTTACCGAAGGGAAAACTATTTTAGCGTAAGAACACAATTTGTTTACTGGCCTCTTGAAAACTTCTCATCAGTTTTGCTTATATTCTAAAATATCATAAAATTAGTCTTTCTAAGACCTTTTGAGCACAGCATGGGAGTGTTTCTTTTAAACATTGTGTGATACTATTTTACATCAAAGGATTTATAATGCCCTCTGCTGGTAAGAGCGAGTCAAGGAAGCATGCTGGATATCGGACTGCATTTGGAATTTGATTTCAAGTGACAGCAGCAGTGGAATTCAGCTGTCAGAAGGATTCACTGCCATTTAATCCCTCTGCCCGTCCCAAGGAGGTGCCAGTCCTTCACCTACCAGCTTCACACTAACTGTAAAAAGGAGGACAGTTCAGTGCTGAGAACCAACAAAGCATATTTCAGTGGTTTAGTTCAGTAGATAGAAATACAGTGGTCTAACCACAGTTATTAAAACATCTGCCTGCTTATCCACAGCTGGGCAAAGCATCAACACAGGGGATTAACTCTGTGCACACAAATAATCTCAAATATTGCAGGACCTGCTCCTGGAAGCACTGACGCGGATGCCAAATGTTACTCAAATGAGCTGTATTGCTGATTTCAATGCTACTACATTAAAAATGCGTGCAGAAGTTTAAAAACTCTTGGCAATTAAGCCTGATGAACAATCTGCCAATACAGACAATTAGGGCAAATCACTCCATCTACAACCACTGAAGTTAGATTTTGTAATTCTTTTGCAATACTCCAGAGTTTTCTTCTTTCATTTCTCCCCATCAGAAGTCTTCTGATTTTCACTGTGCAGGGAATGAATGGTCCCTCCCTGTCAACTGATGCTGTGTCAGTATTTCTTCAGTTCTAAAAGAACAAGACTAACAAGGCTCAAGTTCAGCCTGTATTTCCATGCTTTTTTTGGGCTGGGACTTTACAAGACCAATAGGTGATTTCTGAAATACATCATACATACTGAAAATTATTTCTAGCCAATTGTAGGCAATCACTCACAAAAAGTGCAAGGAAAGGATACCCAGTGATATAATTTAGTTGTTACTGAGCAATCAAAACACTTCAGTGCAAGGGTGGGTATTTCAGCTTACCTCGCCTCGCTTGCTTAGCGGACATTGAGCACAATAAAACAATTTTTCTTTGCCAGGAAGTGAAGCACAGACAGTTAGTTATTGCTTCTTCACCTCTTCTGTTTGCACTAAGGGATGGTAAGGGATGTCACCTATGTCTCGCTTACCCCACGGGACTCCACAAAGCATGAAGACTTGTGGAAGAGGAAGCACTGAAATCTGTGCTAAGGCCAGTGGTCTCTTTTCAGGAATATCTCCTGTTGTTCCATGAAAGATGAACTTCATAATCCCTCACCACAAAGATTAAAATTTGCACAATTATTTACAGTGCTTTATCTCTTTTTCACTTAGAAAAAAGTTAATTTTTTTTCCTTTCAATTTACCTATTGATGATGGTCTTCTGAAAATAATTTAAATTACCCTATATTTCACACAGTTGTTTTTGTGGTAACATCATAGAAAGATGTGAAAAGTAATCACTCCCCCAGGACATTCCACTCCCATATCCTTCTGTTTTATCCAACTACCTTAAAAATCCACAAACACCAAGTACCAGTAGAGAAACAGCCAACTGCTTCTGGCTTTCAATTTGGAATTTAAACGCCCCACTCCCCACTCCTTTCCTTAACAAGGACAAAAAACCCCTTCATCAGCTTCAAAAACACAAAGGTAGTTCATATACCTCTCAGCAATCTGCCATGGATTGAAACTGCCTACGGCCTCATGGGAAATAAGCTTTAAGTGATGCTCATATCTGCTGTTATAATCCAAGATGCTCTGGAGCGTACTCTTTGGCACTGAGAGAGACACACAGCACTCTTTATGTAGAGAATTCTGAGTCAGGGGCTGTAGAATGTCATTTCCAGCCTGCAATTTCTCCTCTGCTTCTTTATTTTCATCAATATCTCTGGAAATGTAAAATAGTCATTAAGTCAGAACTAGATTTTCAATTATCTTTATGAAGGATAAGAAAATCTCTTAAAATAGTAACTGTAATTTTCTGTAATGAAAACACTATAAAGAAGACACACAGCTCATATGCACCACGGTTTAGTGTAAGGCCAAATATTCTACTTACTTGCCATCAGAAAGTTTCTCAAATAAAATTTCCATTTCTGACTCTGTGCGTCCGTTGAATTTGGTTATCTGAATTGGATGAGGAGATGTAGGTCTTCTAGCTATTGATGCCATTCGTTGTTCTAAAAGAAAGAAAATAACAATTAAAATTGTTTCTTCAGAAGAGAAAAAACTACATTTACTGCAGGTAAGTCCTCACAAAGACTTTTGCTTCGTTTAAGGGGAAGTGATTTGGATAAGTATTGAAGGTGACAAGCCCCTAAAATGTAAATTCAATATAGGATTTCCAAGAGCTCAGTGTAATAAAACTGAGCATTTTAGAAATCCTACCTTTAGTATTAATAGTTTGTTATGTCAGTGGGTACGTTTAAAGGAGAGACAGAAAATACCATTCTGAAATTAGTGTAGCCTATTAAGCTTGGCAGTAAATCCAAGACAGGGGAAAAAAAAAGTCCAACAAGATTTTGGCTAACTCTTCACCAGTCTTACTGTGAGATTTTCAAACTGGTGTAAAGCTATACAGTTCCATTAAAGTCAATATGTGATTGGATACTCAGCTTAGAAAATAGTTTAGCTTCACTCTTGTACTCAATCAAATAATAGGATAAACTACAGAGCGAGAGGATGGGGAAAAGAGCAAGCATCAGTCATTAGCATGCCACTGTGGCAGAACATATTGTCTGTATGGGAAACATCAAACTAGTGTTCGGAATGCTACCTTTCATTAGTGAACAGGTTCCTACTAATATTCCTTAGGTCCCTCTCAATTAAAAATTCAATCTGATGTTAAAAGTTAGTCATATCTTTCATGTGAAGGACTGTACATTCTTTCTTTTATTTTCTATACAATAAAAACAAGCAGGAAAAATTCATTGATGTGAACTGGAAGCATCCAAACTGTGTTTTTTTCAAGGATTAAGTACTTTTTGCTGAAGCACATTGGATAATGAGCTCTGTACAGAAAAATCCAGATTTTCTGAGGCTATAAAAATTAAACTTGCATGTATGCTGCAAGGTCTAAAACCAGTATCATGGTCACTTGAAAGGAATAAGGAAAGAGAAAAATTACTTCTAAGCTGAAGTAATTTAGTATCATCTTCTGTGTACTGCCAGAAAAACCTTAAACTGCTAAGGATTCACTGCTACACCAGTATTTACTTAACATTTACTCTTGAACTCTAAACTGTTTAAACCGATAGTTTATTAAAACAAAGGAAAGAAAATGGGTGAAGCAAACTAGAAGATAAATATCTGCTTGCTCCTGCCTAACAGCAGAAAGAAACTGAGATTGTTCCCCTACACCTCACCTCAGCCTGTCAGCTCCTAAGAACAGTTTCGAATTCAGCAGCATGGAAATGATTACTGCTAAGTGATTACTGGTATTTCAAAGGAATCAAGTCAAATGAGACCACACTGAGATTTACGGATTTGCTAGTCCTTCCTCAAAACTGAAGACAGGCAAGTCATGAAAAGCTGAACAAGGAAAGGAGTGAAGCAGCTTTAGGACACCTCAGGCTCAGGCAGGAAACCAGTCGCCTGCTGGGGTACATTCTGCTCACAGATGAGTGGGAGTATATGGACTTAGTGAACATCACCTTCACTGCACAAAAAACATTGCACACAGCTTGGTAGAAAAGAAACCAGCCAAGCTAAGGAATGACAAACACCTAGAAAAGGGACAACATTCAAAATCAACATTTGAGGATTGGAAGTATGTGTTAGAGCAGTGCTTTCCATCCAAACACAGCCCAGATAAAGGCAAGTAGAATATGACAGCCTGTTCTCAGAACAGATCCTTCCTCTTTACTATATTGCTTTTAGAACTGTATTTCAGAAACAGTCTCCTGAAAGGAGCACCTATAGTAAAAAATGTGTCTGGATGGTGCTATTTAATCACACATAATCCAATTATCTTGATTTCAAAACATCTGAATTTAAAGATACAGATTACAGGAAAATCAAGTTGCACTACAAAGACACATACCCGTTTTGTCTTCCTGGGCCCAGCACTCGGCATCACTGTACACGATCTGGGTGAATCTCCTGCGAACAGCCTCCTGGTGTCTCTGGGTTTGAACACACAACATTAATCAATCGACACATACTTGGCAGTTCAGCTGCTCTGGTTATAGGAAAGCAGGTCATGATCCTCCTCGGTCAAAGAAGGCTTGTTTTGCCTTGTTAATGTAACACAGAAATTGTCACCATAAATTTCACTGACAGGAAGGTTGAAATGGGACTTGAACTGAAAACTATGGAAAAGCTGGTCAAGAAGAAATTTTTAAGAAAGCAATATATGAGAAAGCTCAAGTCAAGTAAATGATAATCTCGTGAATATTTACATAGACAGATAGATAAATAAGGGCACAGATAACCATGTATCTGTCTGACTTTCCCATGTTGCCCTATAGATATTTTGGATTGCCAGAGCTTATTTCCTTGAGAGGTTCATGCTACTAGAATACTAGGATCCCATATCACAAAAAAATGAAAATAAATAAATCTGAAAAATATTCAAATACTTTCCAGTCTGTGAGACAATCAGCATAATTGCCATACTGATTATCCTGTTCACGTATGAAGATGGGAAGCATATGAGGTGGGAACCATACTCAGCTCCACCAACTCTAAAACCAGCAATAAAACCACAAGGGCAAACATTCTCCTGTTCTTATACTGCGTTCAGTCGCCGTGCGAGCCCCTTCCAGTCTTTCATTTCATACACTGATCCAGTCAGACTTTGCGTCATTTAAGACTGCAGGTATTTACAGATATTACAATTTATGGACAGTAAACAAGAAACTGGCACTAATGAGACCAACCAAGACAGAAAATCTTACTTCAATTTCTTCCATTCTTTGCCACATTGATTCCAGAGTGTGAGCGTCAGCCGCAGGCAGAGCCTGGGTCTGCAGTCTCCCACGCTGCTCCATACCACACAGCTCCTGAGCAGCATCTTCCAACAGATCATCCAATAGATTTTCGCTCAGAGTATCTGCATTTGCTGCAACCTGCTATTAAAAAACAAACAAAAACACACACAGCCAATGCATGAAAGAAAGAAAGAAAGAAAAAAAAAAAAAAAACAAAAACCCAAAAATAACCTGGGGGGAAAGAATGCTTACAAATCAAACATTTCATACAGCAGCTCATGGAACTAATGTATTGTCATTTCTACTTTTCCCTTCAATGAAATTCCAAATAAATTCCTATTTTCCTTCCACCCACACAATAAGCCACATCAATAGAAACAGCTTACTATGTTTTTTATACCAATAAAATCAATGAATATGGAAAAATCTTGCTACACATCTGTGTTCCCAAATTGAAGACAAAACTGTCACAGGTTCAGAGATCACCCAGGAATCCAAGAAAGTGGAAATGGAAATACACTCTCCAAATGTCCAAAACTGTGTTGACTACATAAACATGACTTGAATTAAGTTGAAAAGAAACTGTGTGTTGCTCCTTTATAAATGTTTTACAGCTCTAAAAGCTTCCTTCACAGAGTGGTGTGAGGTTGACTCTACTACCTGTGTCCTGTCTGCTGGAGGTTCTGAGCATTCCCCTCCTGCCGTCTCGACTCCAGCTGCACACAAGGCGGGAGAAGCACTTTGTGACCTACACAAAAGAGAACAAATGACAACACCATTCTGAAACTTGGTACAACAACAATAATTTAAAAACCCAAACGCATAAATGTACTTTTTGGGGGACTGGTGGGAACAGGGAGAAGATCACATCAGATCTGACACCATTTATTAGCTTTCAAAGTAAGTCATTACCTTAACTTTTGTATTTTTTTCATTTCTCCTCTGCTACGGTCAGTTAGATCTTTCACGCCTCTTGAAGTTTCAGCTTCAAGCCTTGCTAGTCTTCAAAAATAAAACAGTAACAAGGGTTACAAAATGCACACTCTAACAACTGAAGAATGGAATCATGCAATTCTGAATATTAGTTTAAAAAACTTGCAAAAAACTTTAGAGAGAAAATTAATACTGACTTTAAGACCGCATAAGCCAGGAATTTCTGTTGGGAACCAGGGATTTTCAATTATGTTTCTGCTACTGGCAAACAGGCCAATTCACGGCTCCCTACCAGAGCCACCCAGCAGCAAGTCATGCTGGGCCAAACCCACCATTGACCACCATACAGACGTGGGGCAGAGACAGACCCCAGGCCCTGAACGTACCGCTGGGGTGGAGCAGGCAGAGATGCCGGGGCTGGGGACACGCAGGGCTTTCTGCTCTCCTGAAGTCGTTTGTTCTGTTTCAGCTGGAAAGCTATTGTTGTCTCTTGAAATCGGGCACGCTTTCCTTGAGGCTGTACCTGCCTTGATTTTAGAGATTTCAGTATTCCCTTAAAATTAACACAATGATATTAAAAACATATATTCCAGTTGCTGTATTTTTGAAGTATTTTGCATTCTGCTTCAGAATTTGTCTTGAAGGCATGCCCTGACTGCTTTGTGGCACAGCTGACCTACGTGGAGGTTTTACAACTGATTTAAAAGGAAGTACAACTGTGCCTGAAGGGAACATATGCTTAATCCTGCAACTATTATTTTTGCAAACAGTTGCAATTTTTCCAATGTTGCTCTTTTGAAATTTTCAGAACTAGACTCTATGTTAACTCTTAATAAATACAAACAGAAGGTTCCCAAAGTAACATTTTATTCAGCCATGAAACTATAATATTGCCATATTTGTATCTGCTATAAGGACACTTAGACTTGTCCCCTCCGTATGAATTACGGCAATGCTGAACATCACTGAGAGGCAGGGGAAGGACTGAAAGGTACATATGTGAACACCCGTGTTACTGTATCAGTTCTGATTTTTCAAGCTGAAGGTGATACTCTGAGGAAGAAAAAAAAGCATTCAATTTAAAAAAACCCAACTATTTGCAAAATTTAGCGCTTTGAAATATTCTTTAAAGAACTAATTTGTTTGCATTACAGAAGCCTCTTGCTGGTTGCAATAAAGCCTTACCAGAAAACAGAATTTGTGTTGTGACGTTTTATAACTTCTGTAATCAGTGAAGTAAATCTACCTAACTTATATCCTCCAACTAACATTAGCATTAGCTAATATTACTGCTGAGTGCATTTTTCATGACAGAGGAGGACCAATAAGAGGAAAATATTTCAGCTTTAATTTCAAGTTGACAAATAACCAACATAATTTCAAACATGAAACTAGTTTTGGTGGAAGTTTTCCATGCTAATTCTGTTATTCGTTGAACAATGTGTTTCCAAGGAACAATAATACTACTTTCAAAAAACATTTGATAAAAAACAGTCATAGCCACTAGAAATAATGTAGGCAGGTGACATAGTTTATCTCCCTATGTCTCCTAGCTTAGAATAAAAGCATTGCGAGGAAGTGCAAAGCTTGGCAGTGTCTTACATTATACAACAAATCCCAGAGGCAAACAGAAGAAAGAATAAATTCTCTTATCACTTCCATACCTGTGATTTTGCAGGTAGTAACATGCCTTTCTTCTTAAAAGGGCTGCTTTCAAGGATGCGATCTTTTCTTACAGCTCCAGCTCTTGCCAGTGCATCCATTCTTCCTTGTAAAGCGACATTTCTCTCTGGAGTAGGTGGGTCATTTTCTTCTTGGAATTTATTGTGCAATATATGAGCACAACTATTTGCCTGCTGAACTGCTGAAATATTTGCAACACATCAATATTTATCTGTATCAAAAATAATAAATCAACTTTCAACTGTAAGTTGAAAGGGGCAAGAATCATCTTTATTTCTACATTTGATACTTCTGTTATGCTAGATATACCTAATGAACTTTTAAGCTCTATCATACTTAAAAAAAAATAATCAAATAAAGCAAGAAAATAACCAACTTGTCTTTCCTGACAAGTATTAAATAAATCTTCTTTCTTACACCATTTCAATGAACAGGAGATTTTGGGGCTTGTGTGCATATACACATTTACATGTATATACATATTTGAAAATACACATATATATGAAAATCATGCAAAAACCTTTTGGCAATTGCCATATGAAGTCTAGGTAGTGATAACGAAACATTATTTTTCAGGCAGCAAAACTCGTGGAAGCCTTTAGATGCTTGTCAATATACTGTCTTTCTGGACTGCCAAAGATGAATTAATCTCATAAAATTCTCCTCACCCTTACATAGGGGTAGAAAGGAATACTTACTATTCTTGTAAAAAATGGTATGGGAAAGACACGCCATTCAAAAAACCCAATCACTATAGGTTATATAATAATGTAATAAGCTATAATGGCATTCATGAAGTGTCAAAACACTTCAGGTGGTAAATTTATCTCACAACACCTTGAGAAAGAAAAAAGCCCATTTCCTTTCATATACAAAATAAAAGAACAATAAAGTAAACTGATTCCCAATGGTTGCATGGGGAACTAGTAGTGAAAAATACCAAAGTCTTCAGCTTAACTCTCAGTTAACATGTCTCCAAGTACTGAAACTGTCATTACTGTGCAGAAGACATTAACAAACTGGGAAGAATAAAACACAGCCATCCCTCTCAAAAGTAGAGAAATTGCACAAACCAAGGAAATTCTGAGCCAAGGCTTCAGTATATCTTTTCACTGTAAACAGTTAAACAACGATAGCTTTGCTGGAGTTTTGCTAACAGTCAGTGGCTTTACATTCAACAATAATATAGACAGTATTAACTAGGTAGATATTTGGAAATATTCTATATGCACCACTAATGTCAACTTGTAAACTGCCATTTAGGTGTACACTGCAGAAAAACAATCCAAGCATAGCACGGGAAAAGAAATGGACAAAAATAGGAAGAACATGATTATAATAATATAGTATTAAAAGGGCAGATAAACCTGGAGGTTTGTCATCTCAGGGGAACACCTGAAAAAACAGGCATAACAAGGCTATGTGAATGGGATAACTACATATGGGTTGTTATACAGTTCTGACCATCAATATATAACATGCTACAAAATTGAGCTGCAGATGGTAAGATAGCTGATAAAAACATATTTAGTAATTCAAAATACAAACCAGTCAAGAGATTCCTGGCAGAGGGAGGTTTTTTACATTCTTGTCCAAGCCGTCCCTTTAAGATGAGAGCTTTGTTTTCCGCTTTTGGAGATGTAAGCTGTTTTCTGGCTGGAAACGCCTCAGTGTTCCTTCGAGATTTGCCCTGAGATGCAGAAATACATTTCTTCACTTTTTTGGGTGTTTGTTTCTTTTCTAGTAGTGAATCCAGACCCTGCATCAAATATTTAGAATGTTAAGTACTTTCAGTAAACCTGCTGTAATAATGAGAAACAAATTCAAGAGATTCTAAATAGTTGGAACTTCTTTGGTGTGGTTTTGGTTTTTGTGGCAGTGATTATTCCTGACGGATTGTTGATGCAGAAGCTTCTTCATACTATTAACTTAAATCTTACAGAAAATGCTTGCATTATTGTATTTACAATTGACTCCAGCAAATTATCTGCTTACATCATGTCCAAAAAGAATTGGACACAAAGGCTACAGACAAAAAACCAAAATGCCCACACAACTACGGTAAGACAGCCAGTCACTTCTTCCAGTGCTAAGTCCAAAATTAAACAATTCTGCCTCCTTTCCTGTTCCCAGGCAGTTAGCACTATCACCGTTCTCATAAGCAGTTCAGAACAGTAAAAATAAAAACACAGCTCTTAGTTGCTTTTATTTGAATTAATTAAATACTGTTTTCATAATAGTTCAGGTTACATAGGTTCTTACTTAAGAAAAATAATCATGGTAGGTAGGAACTGCAGAAGGAAATGTGAATCAGAACTTTTCTGTTACACCAGCACCATGTTTTAAGACATCAGATATGACTAACACAAGCCATTTGAAGAGGATAGAGCTTAAGTAACTCTTGTAGCTACAACTTTATCTCTGTCGGGACAATCCTGCACCCACCACTGTGTGTAAGGTTCGGACACCCATCACGAATCCTGATGAATAAAGCACGCACGGCAAAACAATAAACACGTAACCTGCACCAAGGTATAAAATGCAATTCTTCCAGTCCCAGAAATGGCAAACAAATCAGAAACTGGTGCTCTGTTTCCACTGTCACTACCAGTCCTCCTCCTACCCAGAGAGCCAACACAGACCGGAACAGCACCAACAAGAACAGCAGCAGGTACCTTCTGTGTTTAGGATGCAACTTTATTTTAGGCCACCATTATTTACGAACGTTAGAAACATATTTATACATTAGAAAATATGGCCTTTAAAAAAAACGAAACAAACCCAAAAACACAACAGTAAGATACTCTGCCATTTCATGAACACACAGTATAGTCTGTAGTCTCATACTCACTACATCTTTTCTTCCTTAGCAAAAAAAAAACGTTTTTTCCTACCTCAACTTGAAGCAAAATATCTATGATGATGTCAGAAATGGAAGAATCCACTTCTAGTTTGGCAGAACAGAGAGACAGTTGTCGAATGAGGCTGCCCAGTTCCTTGTAGTGGGTCGGGATCTGTTGCTCCGTCTGATCCATAAACTGGTTGGCAAACACCTGCAAGGCTCGTACAGCTCCTCTGTATGCTGCTGCCAACCTGGATACTGCTCGAGACTGCAAAAATGAAAAATAAATGCTTTAATAGCTACAATTTCTATGAATACTGATACTATGTATTGCCAACCATGTATGTTGCCAAGATTTCATGGAGAAACAGTCAGGCTTGGGAAGAAAATCAGAAAGGAGGCTGATAAGACTGAGTGAGATGAACAGCAAGTTAAACAAGGTAGTGAAGAGTAGAACAGTGTTATTCAGGAAAGGAACTGGAATGAAGAAGGAATTCGAAACCATACAAACGCAGTGACCAACAGCAGCCTTCCCCTCCAGTTTACTGCAGAGAGATAAGAAGTGAGGAGAAGAGGGAAGCAGCAAAGGCAGAATCAGACCAAGTGAGACAGAATTCTGTGACTAAGGGATGAAAGGTACAAGATACAAAGAAAATCTCCCTTCTGGAGAGGGCTCAGGTGTACCCTGGACAACCAAGCCCAACCAGCTAGAAAACTTCCTGTAACTTCAGTTACTAACAGCCTGAAAGAGAATCACATCTTACCTTTTTAGTATGTTTGATTTTATTAGGAGTTAGTTTCTCTAAATCATCTTGAATTTCTTTTACCTGTTAATAAAGAAAGGAAGGGGAGAGGGGAAAGTCAGTCAGAATTAGCTCCATGTCTATAAATAAACAATTAATCTTCATTGTAACGTCTGAGTAAAAGTCCAAATTTTCCAACGGTACTGTCCAATCATGAGAGAAATGAGTCACACCATTCAGATGCAAACTAGAATGGCATGGAAGTTCAGAGATAACCTGATCAAATTTCTCTTGTTTCAGTTCATTTCTGTTAAATTCATCACAGTATCTAGCTGCTCTACACCCCAGCTTAAAATCCTGGTTCCTACCTGTTGCTGGAGTACGTACAGCATCCGAGCTGACCGTGCAGCTTGTTTCTCTCTCCTAGTGCAAACTTGTTGCTCTTTATCAGGATCTAAAATGTCTCTCTCTCTCCCTAAAAAGCATGAAATGTAAAGTTTTATGTCTTAATATAACCTATGAAAACCCCAATTAAGCCATGATAACAAACATAATTTAGTAATAAGCCTCTTTCTTGCAGAACGAATACACAAGGTATCATGCATTTTGCAGGGCTCCCCTGAGCAGTTATTTTAACTCTACATCATGTTTCTATTTAGAATTTTACTAAACATTCTTATACAACATAGCTTATTAGTTATAGCTTACAAAATCACATGTGACCCCTTAATTTTGTGATAGAGTTGTGGCAGTTTCCTTCGCAGTCACCGGCGCGGAGCTGGTTGGGTTCGGATTTATGACTAACAGCGCTGACAACACCCATGTGTTTTGGCTACCACTCAGCACTGACTCTGTCTTTTTTCAACTATCCCTGCCAGTGCGTAGGCTGGGAGGGGACACAGCTGACTCAAGGGGCATCCCGTGACACACTCAGCAATAAAAATGGAGGTTTTTGGGGGGAAGGCAGCCACTGCCCCCAGATCAGCAGGACGTTGGGTCTATCTGTGGGAGGTAGCAAGTGATTGCCTTTAATCACTTGATTTGTTTTTTTTATTTCTTCTTCCTCTTTTATTCCCTTACTAAACTATCTTTATCTCAAACCGAAAACTTTCTTGCTTTTAATCTTTCTATTCTCTCCCCCGTCCTGCCGGGGGAAAATGAGCATAAATGTGTGGCGCTTTGCTGCCGACCAGGGTTAGCCCACAGCGCAGCGTCAGAAAGTACGTTTACTGTGTTACTGCACAGCCATAAATTCGGTGAGTCAGACTTGTGAAATGAAATTTTACCAGCTCTTGCCCCCTTTCTCATCACTGGTAAGAATGTGACCAATTACGATACTGTTATTTGCACTCTGAATATCTAGCCAATATGCCTACAGACACCAAGATTTTTTCACCCATGTTATTAAACAGCCTACCAGGAATTTACTATCATTGCAGGTTGGACTAGAACTCACCAAAACCACTCAGAGATATTAAACCCTGCTATTGTTTAAGCTGGCTATCCATTCTAGCTTTTATATACTTTTGAAAACAGTAAATGGTTCTCAAAAATCCAGTACTAAATATGAATTCTAATCCAAGCCAAAAAAAAAAAAAAAAACCAGAAAGAAAAACAAATCAACAACCACCACACATTTATATAACATAATTATTGTTCAGTCTTACACCTTTTTTAGTCAGTTCTTCGATTTTCTGGACATAGCTCCTCAATTCCTTTTGCAGACGTTGGACTTCCTGCACATTTTTATCTTCTTTTTTGTTTGCATTTGGCTTAGAGTCCGGTCCCGTGTCACAGGTGGGTGGAGAGACCGAACCAGCTGGTATGAGCTTTCCCTCAGTTGATGTGTAGAGATAAACTTTAGCGCCAGAGGTGGTAGTCTCCACTTTGGAAGGCTGACTGAGCTTCTGCTGATATTTCAAGCAAGTTTGAGGCTTCAGTGCATTTTTATTTTCAAATACTTCAGTCTTTTGCTGTTGTGACTTCTGGGCTGACAATGGTTTATTGACAGCATCTCCAAACACTTCCTGTTTCACTTGCTCTTCAAGATGTCTTCGTTTTATGTCCCTTTTGGCTAGCTGAACAGCCAATTTTAGTCTCTCTTCAGATATCACTGAAAACATGCTAGAGCTCCTTATGCTGGGGTCCCCGCTTCCAGGTTGATTTCTCTGATCATGGGATGCCTTCAGTTTTTCTATTATAATTGGACGGGGGCTAGAGAATCTGACAGTCAAGTTCTCTGGAACTGCAGGAACATTTCTATTAAACTGGAGCTGTTCCAAAGTGTTAAAAAA
>VXAK01016160.1:532740-568522 GCA_013399435.1 Arenaria interpres | reverse complement strand
ACAAGGACGCCGCGGGCAGGAGCTGGTGCCCGGACTGCGTGACGGGTAGGGCTCGTGGGGGCGGGAGGTTTGGGGCGAGAGGGAGCGCGCCCAGCCCGCGGCGGGCCCCGGCGGCGGAGCTCTGCCCCGGGACTGCGCTGTCCCTGCCGGCGAGCGTTCGGTCGCCGCGAGCAGCCGCCGGTGCGGAGCGGCCACACGCGCCCCGCCCCCGCCGGCGGGACCGCTGGCCACCTTCCACTGAAGGGCAGCGCCCAGCAGAGACTGGACGCGAACTTCGGGAGCAGTTCGTCCCGGGGGCGGGAGGGCCTCAGGGGGTGGCCGGCAGTAGCAGGAGGGCAGCTCCCCGGCAAAGGCTGCGCTGCCCTCTCCGGAGCACCCAGGCAGGTGCCCCGAGGGGCTTCCTGCAGACAAGAGCCAGTGGTGTTTTTTCTTGTTAAAACAGAAATTGGCCTTTATTCAAAGACCAGACCCTTCAAGCTGAGTGTGTAAATTCTGCGAAGCCTGGAGATGACCAGGTGAAACAAAACACAGATCTCTACCGGAAGCAGACAGAACATTAATTACCAGCTCGTCAAAGTAGGTTCCTATGATTCTATAGCACAGTAGAAGTATTAACTACTAATAGATTTTTAAAATTACTCTCTAGCTGAACCAGTTGTGAGGAAGGAACTTCACAACATGCCTGATGAGTCCGTATTCATCTACTGCCTAGTAGGAGACAGAGCCTAGTGAGTAACTCAGATTACCTTTGCTACTCGTGGACTGGAGTTTAACAATTGGAATAATTAACTGAGCTGTCCTTCTGTGCAAGGAATGAAGCATTTTTTTGAGTTTTGAGGTCTACACCACCCCCAATGTGAACTATCTGCATGCTGGTTCTGGGAGGTTGGTTAGGGAGGCCGGAGGCAAAGACCTTTGAATCATCCTTTGGAAGGAATTTTAATAGGTTCACTTCAAACCACACCTCTACAAGCTGTGCTTAACCCCTTCTTCCTCAACAGCTGGAAGGATCCCAACAACGAGTTCAGGAAGAATCTGAAACTAACAGGAGTGCCTACACTACTGAAATACGGAACGGTGAGTGACTTACTGTATGCTCTGGACCTACAGGCGTTCAGATGGGAAACTGGCAGCAGCTGATGGCCATAAATGCAGGTTTTCTGATACCCTCTCGTTTAAAAAGAGCAGACAATTAGGAATAGCTCCTCTGCTCTCGCCCGTGCATTCTTCCTGGCCCAAACAGCTCCTCAAGAGAGAACTACTCTGCTTTCTGTACAATGTTGTCTATAACAAAGATATATTAAAGCAAATATGTACACTTAGCGTGTAGTGGTTTGGGATTCTTAGCAATGTACTGTGAGCTTCCTGACTTGCAGCTCCTCAAATTTTAAAAGGTCCAAATGCTGAATTATGGGAGTGAAACAAGGTGATGTGCAGTAAAGCTCAAGTTTTAACTTGTGCATATTATTTAAATTAGCAGTTACTGTCTTAGAAGTGCCTCTTCCAAAGCTAGGAACCCCTCAGGCATTTTTCAGTTATTCATGCCTTGCTTGCTCCACCCCAACCTTCCCTGGGAAAACAACTGCAGGAATATGGTGAATGTTAGTATGTACAGATGGCTCTAAGCTGTAACAGGTTTTTTAATTGCCCCTAAAACATCTTAACTTTTCTTTCAGCCTCAGAAACTGGTTGAAGAAGAATGTTTTAAAGCAGAGCTTGTGCGCATGCTGTTTACTGAAGACTGAATCCTCCAGTAGTCAACGATTTATGGAGACGTTAATCTCAAGTTATTCCCAGTGTCTTGTCAAAGAATCTTTAACCTGTTCTAGAACTTTCATGGTTAAGTACTTCAGACCAGTCAAGATAAACATCATTAAACTCTAGGTCCAAACCTTCCACTAAAGTCCTGCAACAAAAGTCTGTATCTTTCCTCTCATGTTCAAATAAACTTGAGTTTGCAAACGGTCTCTTTTCAAAGGAGCTGAGCTCATGTTATAAACTGAGAGCAGCCTATAATTACTGTGGAGGAAGAATTAACAACTAAGTTACACCTTTACTTGGGGGGCAGAAGGGTAGGGAAAACTCAAAAATCTGCTTATTCTTCCTAAATCTGACTTTACATAGCTACTGAAGCTGTTAAGTTTTCAGCGCCAGAGATACTTAATAGCTTATTTGTGCAGTGTGAGTATAAGCTGGAGGCTGACACTCTTGACACTCCTGGTGTCACCGATGACATTAAGGGCTAACAGTTGCAGTACCCACTCCTACAAGGATATGAATTACAACATAAATGTAGCATGAATATAAAAAATATGAAAATTAAATCCCTAGCAGTTGTGTTCTTACAATAAAAACTATAGAGGAATAAATGGCAAATGCTTCTCCAATACTGCAAGCGTTTACCTGTTTTTGAAACACAAATTGTTTTCACTATACATACTACAGAGAAGCTTAAGAGCAGCCACTATTTCACTGGCAGAAAACCAAGATTAAAGTAAGCTCTGCAAAGTTGATTACTATTTATCTCTGCTCCATTCCTGCAGTCCTTGTCTCGTCACACTTTGATTTCTATCTCTAAAACGTGCTGTAAGACCTCAGCAATGACTACCAGGTAAACAAATGACAAGTAATAGCTCAGGTCAGTTTCAAAGCAAAAGTCCACAATTTAGATTTTGTGCACAATATCATCACTTCAACTTTGGTCATCCTGCAGTTGTAAAAAGTAGTACATGAGGGAGTTCTCAGCCACACTTTGAGACGCATCATTATTCTCCAGGGAAAATGCCTCCTAAGAAGAGGCTTCTGAGTTACACTTTGTGTTAGATACTTAAATGTCAGTGCCCTCAAAACCATGTTTTGTTTTCAAAATCAAGAGGAATCAATAACTACGGTAAGTAATTGTCCATGCTTGCCCATGCTACAAAATAAATTGCGGAAGTAGGTGTTTATCAGTCTTGTATCTTTAAAAACGTTGACAAAAGGAAAAAAAACAGTCACTCAATAAATCTAATGTACACCTACAGAAGGGTTCATTCTTATGTAAATACTTCAGCGGACACAAAGTGCACCTTATCATCACCCTTCCAAGGGTTTTCATTTTACAGAGGTGTTGTTTTGCTGCTGCTGCTCCGCAAGTGCTTGCTGGAGGCGCATTCTTTTCCGTGAATAGTGCTGCCAGTGAAGAATCTGTTGCTCATCGATAAATTTTGCACACTGAGCATTTACCAGTTCTTTGCGGAAATGTTCATATTGGAGCAGCTCTAACATATGCAAACATTGAGGATACCTGGATGGAAAATAAACATAATTTAATACAAGTTTTACAAGGTCCTCTAAAACAAGAGTCTCCGGTAATCCTACGGTTTGTTATTTTAGTTTTATCATGCATATGCTTTATATATCAAACCACTTAAGACTCTATGTCTCTATATATTCCACATACTGTAACTTAATAACTTCAGGCTAGGAAGCAAGGAATCCTATAACAGTTAATAAATGGGTATACATGATACATGCTTGTTTAGAGGAGTTTTTCTAGTGGCTAGATTTTACTAAAATACGTAAGAACTACCATGTTTGTTTACAAACAGTAAAGTGCAGATACAGGCTGCAAAAGGAAGATTCCATGCCCTACTCATGAAAGACAAATTTCATCATTTTGTCTATTGCTATATCTGGACTGCTGGAAACAGGAAAATTTATGTTGCTTTTAAACACAGTGAGGAGGACAAAGTTAAAGTTACAAGCAGCAATCAAATAAATAACAGAAGCCAAACATCAAATCATTAAAATGCAGAAACCTAAGTGATTTTAACACTTACTTCAGATATTTTGCATATTCAGGTTCTTTCCAATAAAGTAAATATTTAAGATAATTTACAAAAGCTTTGTCCTTGAAGTAGCCTCTTTGTGCAAGAACTGAAATAAAATGACAAATAAGGAATTGTCAGTTACAGATGCATGAAAAAAAATCTGCCAAACTTGAAGAATACATATTCACAAAACTACGAAAAAGTGTTTTAGTCAACACTTAATCATTACAATCAAATTTTGACAATTCAAAATGAAAAAAAAAGCACAGGGAAAAATGTATTTTATGTCACCATACTAGGCATAATAAGCTAGTCTCATCCCTGTTACAGTAGGTATCTTTCATACAACAGCAAGGAAGAGAACAGCTTTTTGAAAGAGGAAAATTTGAGTGTAGCATCAAAATCGTCAGGGAATTCAGTATAGAATCTGAAACTTATTAACATTAGAAAAATTCACTTTTCAGATAAAGGAATACTGTTAACTTGACATTACTTTCTAACCACAGACTTTAACTTCTTTTTTGTTCCACCAGACAGATGCCTTTCTTTTTTTATTTCAACCGATAAAATATTTTGCATTTTAAAAGCCCCACCTGTTAGAAATCTAGAAAAATTAAATTATTTACAGACTAGCTTTATGCTGTAAAAGACCCATTCCCTTTTCTTTGTTTAGCCCTCTCTCTCCCTGTTTAACATTACCAGTAATAACAAACACCATTAAACTATATTCACTCCTCAGGATCCTAATATTTAAGTACTCACAGTTGAGGTAATTTGGATTTGCCAGACATTGAACAAACTCCAACTCCAGCTGGAACCGAAGTCGATTTCCTGTATCATCTGAGGCATGAAAAAAACAGTAAGAATAGGACCCACACAACAGATTTGAAATTAATTTTCTCAGTTTGAGCCATACAAAGAGAGATAATGTGTTTAAACAGGAGAAAAAGCAGTGAAACCCCATAGTAAATACGGATTCATTTACCATAGTAAATATGGATTCATTTACCAAAGCCTTCATTACATGAATCAGTGTTGGGCCTGCATTAATAAACACAGTGTTTTGGGGTTTTTTAGCACCCAAGCAAGTGCAAAGCACGGAGGAATGTCCACTGACACTTTTTTTAGAGTGAAAGAAAAAGGAAGAGCAAGAAGCCTGGAATGTTCGTACAAGGAAAACTAAGGATTTAAGAATAGGGAACTGCCAACAGCCCACTGAAATCCTAGTTGTATGTATTTTTAAAGTAGTGCAAGGCAGCTTTTTTTTTTCAGCAAGATATGTTGATATACTACACAAGTAAGACTACAGCATTGCTCCCATAGTACAGTGTACACCAATCACCAGGGCTACACTGTTGGGGCTGATATGGGATCCAGTGCTGTTTGACATTTGACATGACAAGAGCGCTCACCCCGATCATTTGTAGATTACACAGAATTAGAGGAGTGGCTGAACACAGGAGGGTTGCACAGCCATTCAGAGGGACCTCCGCAGGCTGGAGGAACAGGCCAACAGGAATCGCGTGAAATTCAACAAAGTGAAATGCAAAGTCCTGCACCCAGTGAAACAGCACAGGCTGGGGCAACCTTCTGAAAAGCAGTTTTGCAGATAAGGACCTGGGGTGCTGGTGGGCAAGTTATTACCTGCAATGGGCTGCTGCAGCAAAGCCGCTCACAGCACCCTGGGCCACATCGGGAAGAGCATCGCCAGCAGGAAAAGCGGGGGGTGACTCTTCTCTGCTCAGCACTGGTGGGACCTCTTCTGCTGGGCTGCACCCAGTTGTGGGCTCCCCAGGACAAGACAGGCATGGACATACAGGAGTGAGTCCAGCAGAGACAGAAAGATAATAAAGGGACTGGAGCTTCTGACAGACGAGAGGCTGAGAAAGCTGAGACTGGGCAGCTTTGAGAACAAAAGGCTAGGGGATGATCTTATCAATGTGTATTAATATGTGAAGTGCGGGAACGATGACAGAAACAAAGTGGTGCCCAGAAAGAAGACGAAAGGCAACAGGCAGACTGAAATACGGGAAATTCCTTTTAAACACGAATTCGGGGTTTTGGAGGTGGGGGGGGCTGTTTATTTGTTTGTGCAGCAGTTGCAACCTGTGTGGGCAGAAGCTGGGCACTCTGTCCCTGGGCTCTGCCCTCGGAGCTTCCAGTGCCCAGTGTGGCATCTACAGACCCTAAGGCCAGACACAAGGCTTCTGAAAAGGCTGAATCTAAACAAGCCTGCCTTTTGCTAGAGAGCTACCAGGCACAGCCACTAGCCCAGGGCTCGCAGAGGGCTGTGAGAGCCAGCGCTGTCCTCAGGAACACAGACGAAGAACAGACTGGGATTGAGGGAAGGCCTCGTGCTCTCTGGCTCGCAGCCTGATTCCTGACTCAAGGGCAAGCGTCAAAAATGAAGCCGGGGTCCTGTCCGCGGCAACAGCTACTGAGGAGTTCCGGGAAAGCGGGGTTTAGTTCTACAACCACGGCTGCATCCTCGGGTGCCCTCCCACCGCCTCCCGCCCACGGCCGCGGGGAGGTGAGGGCCGAAGAGGGCCGCCGGTCCCTCCCGGAGCAAAAGGGTCCGGGGCTGGCCTGAGCCGGGCGGACGGGCCCTTACCCTGATCCCCCTTCTCCGCGGTCGCGGGCTCAGAACCCGCCCAAGACCGCGCCGGGCCTCCGAGCGCCCGGGAGGCCGCGGCAACCACCACCCCTCACCTGTCTCCATAGCGGCCGCTGGGCTGGCCGGCTCACCCCGGCACAAGATGGCGGCGGGGGCGGCCGCGGCCGGAAGCCCGGCGGAAGTCGCGCTACGCACGCTGGCAAGGCGGCGGCGGTTGCCCGGCAACGGGCCGGGCCGCGGCGTGCGACCGACTGGAAGGCCGCAGCGGGGGCGTCGGGCCTCGGGCCCGCCCATCGGAGGCAGGTGAGGACCAGGAGAGCAGCCGGCGCCGGCCCCCCGACGCGGTGGTCGCCCGGGAGCCATCCCGGAGCCGCCCGCTCCGGCAGCGGGGGGGCAGGAGCGATGGCTCCGGTGCCGTTTCCCAGGGTAAAGAGCGTTCCTGGTGGTAATCCTCATTCATCGCTCTCAAACGTTCGCTGACAGGATTCCTCATCTCCCGTTCGTGTTTAGATACCGATATAAAATCCCTTGAACAAATGCTGATAATTTTAAATTTTAAGTGTCCTAAAAAATTAGTTCCATCAGTTTCAGGAGGGAAACGCACGCTGCCCAGAGGGAGTGTTTTCCTCAAAACTGTTACACAGAAACACTTGGATGAGATCCGAATTCCTGTTGTAACAGGGACCATCCATTTACCAGGGTAGGTAGGGCAGTACCCGCTGGTTTTAAGGTAGCAAGGCATGCAATACCAGTGGTTTGAAAGAATATTCAAAGATTTCAATATTCAAATAAAAACGCAGACTGAATACAGTAAAGGAAAAATCCTCCCATTTCAAGTTGCTCTGCTGTCGCGCGCTGTGCTGCAGCTCACCTTGAACTTTGAAGTGGCAGAAATCGAAGTACAAACTGCAGTGTATTTTTTTTTAAAAGACCAAAGTTCAATTTTACATCAGTCAGTGCACTCTGCAAACTTTGCAAGCAAAACAAATGAACCCCTGAAAACTTACCCCCTTTATGCACCAGTCTCCAAAACTCTGCAAGTTTTCACCATCTGGAAAAAAAAAAAAAAGAAAAAAAAAAGGAAGAGAAAAAAAACGAAGAAAAAAGAAGAAGAAAAAAGAAAAAAAAAGAAGAAAAAAAAGAAAAAAGAAGAAAAAAAGAAAAAAAGAAAAAAAGAAGAAAAAAAAAGAAGAAAAAAAGAAAAAAAAGAAGGAAAAAAGAAGAAAAAAAAAAAAGAAAAAAAAGAAAAAAAAGAAAAAAGAAAAAAGAAAAAAAAGAAAAAAAGTCACATGGACAGTGCCAGTTCCAGGGCGATCCAGTGTAGGCATAAAGATAACATCCTGATGACTACATTTTATAGGCTTGTTTCCTAACCATAAAATAATATTCCTTCCAACAGTAATATGGCTGGAAAGGTTAGCATTTTGTCAGTGTTATCTGGGTATTACAAATCAGCCATGCGACCTCTCCTCCGGCAGATGAACAAGGAGGACCTTTTAAGAGACCATTTCTCATGGCTCTATACTGCCCCAAAGTAATTCAGCAACGCAATTTCTACAGGACATCAGTAGATTAAATGGAACTGATCTTCCAGACGTGAGGGACTTGTTATCAAATGGGTGCAGGATTCTTTTCCAGATGTGGAATCAGTTTGGACCAAGACATTGAAAAGTTGGTTGGAAGAAAACCCCTAAGAACTACTTATTTCAGTAAACAATTTCGTGCTTATGATAGCACGATAGCTTATGATCATGCTCTGTACCTAAAAAATCAAGCAGAAATTACTATTTGACATTTTGAGGTTACACAAAAGAGGTGACTGCTTTTCTAACTGTACAAAACATTTTAAGTTAGAATACAATATAAGTGATTTTTAAAATCACTTTATTAGTGTTGGGATGCACCAACAGAATTGAAAATAAGCTAAGTAAATGCATGAACAACAGAACTTCTGAAATCTGATTTTCTGTGGAGGTTTTATAACGCCTGAAGCGCTAACTGAGCTCATGCAGAGCCCCCTCAGTGTGACAGTGGGTTTGTCTCCAGACAGTTTCACCTGGGGAGCAGCCTGCTCTGAATCCCCACTGATCATCTCAAGGCTGGCGTTTCCCATTCCACTCACCTGCTGCTGCTCTTCTGGGAGGCGGCAACATAGCTCAAAGTGCGCATTTTTACCATGGTTTTGCTGTTGCTGCCATTAGCGAGTCCTCAGCCCTCCAGGTTTCTCAGGAAGGCCTCATGCTCCAGCATCAGAGTTAGTGACATACAATGTGAGTAAACAATCTTTTGAAGAAAATGCATGTTGGAATAACGATTTGTTCTGTCATGTAAGGGAGCTTTCACCATATGGACAATTCACTTCCAATTCAATTAGAAAGTAGCTTCAGGGTCAATGTTCTAGTCATGATTTTTTCTCACAGATAGATAGATAAATGCTTGAGCTGGGAAGGATAAAAAGGGGGTAATGTATTTGCAGAATATTCTTTTTCACTTTGTGCTAGATAAGCCATTGTTGATCACTTCCAGAGCAAAGGGAAATGGAGAGACTCAACCTTAAAATACTCAACTATGTTTTCATTTCTTTTTCTTTCTGCATATTCGACAGAGATTTGAGCTTGGACTTTGTTTTGTTTTTCATAGTAACTTTACAATAGGCCAAGTAGATTTCAGTCAACCTCTTCATTCAGTTCTTCATTCATTAAAAAAAAAAATAAAAAATTGTATCTGGGTGAAACCAGTTAATAAACGAACACCCCAAGGGTGCGGACAGAACCGTGCTGTTGCATCAGCACCTGGAGAGGAGCCCAGCTTCTCAGCCTGTAAATTTATTCCAGAAGGTGCATTGCTGCCTTGTGTTACAAACTACATTTTCAGAACTTGGCTGAAACAAAAAATGCAAAGTTTAGCACTGCCAAGCCAGCTTAGGTTCACTGCCACAGCAATTGTGTGATTAGGCACTTGTGCAACAGTCACTGTATGCAGACTTACCTGAAACCTGACTGACCTTTTTTTTTAACTTTTCTTTTTTAAACTTTTATTTTTTTAAGTGATTTGCTATTTTCATTTGTTGAACTACTTTCAGCATTTTAGATAGCAATTTTCTATAATACTATCTTTTCGTATGCAGTATGATTTTTTCTTTCCTGGGAATTGCATTACAAAAACCCTCTAAAAAGGATTTATGCATAGTTTTTCTTAATAAAACAGGATTGCTTTTTTTAGACAAGGTTTTAGTGGTTGTGGAACACTACCATTACTATATCAAAACATAACAAGTCACTCCCCAGTAAACACAGACTTTGGGCTAAAAGCAGAGATCAAAGAGACCCCCGTGTTTGCATTGCTATTCTGGAATGTGATTTCTCTCCCAAGACTGACTTCAGAGCAGAGAATCCTAAAAAAAGCTTCGTCACAGGAAAAAATTACTATGTAAGTTTGCCAGAGTTAAGTCAAGCATCTCAATCCTTGGCCATCAAAACTAGGAACAAAATGGAAAGCCAGGATCATAGTATAATAATTAAGAACATTCTCTAGGAAAACTTGGAATTATTTTTGCTTTTAAATATTAGTTGAGTCAAACTTTCAGGGTGTAAAGTGTTAACATATATGACTGTGAGCCAGGAATTCTCCATATTGTTGCCAAACCAGGACCATATCGATGCCTCAGTTTCTCCTTTTATAGGGACTAGACCGCCATCGCTGCTGCTGCCTGTCTAAAAACTGCTTCAGATTTTTACAGAGGATTTATATATAAAACACAGATATATTATCTAACGAACAGTCATAGATGAGATAATATTTTCTACCTTAAGCAAATTAAGCTGTGGAAAGTTGAAAACTGCATTAAAAAAATGACACATGGCTGCAGTAGTAATTACAGATAGTAGCTAAATGACAATAAATTCAAGTTTGTGACATGTCTTTGTAAATACTATATTTAGAAAAACCACAGACACCAGGACACCAAAAGGTCTTTCCAGGACCATGAAATAACAATGTTTCTGTCGTAATCAGTTTTTGATCTCAATGTCTGGATTTCAACATCTCTTTCCGACTGCCATACAGAACTTTGGACTTTTTTTAATATTAAGTGAAGTATCCTCCATCTTGCTAAAAAAAGGTCTCTCACTTAATATTTGAGATGTTATAAAGGCATTAGATTCTTTGGAGGTCTTGGAAATTCCATTTCAAATTGATAACAAAATATCTCCTGCAGATAAAGATCTGGCATGTTCACATCTCCGACTTAACTCAGAGCTGCTTCTGAGGACTTAATGGTGGAAACCATTATCTTTTAATTATCCCAGTCACTTGTAGTGTTTTCCACACTGGGTACTTGTAAATTGCAAAAATATAATTTTTAGCTGGATATATCTTTCACTTATTTAAACTTTTTTACACTTGTGGGTTTCAGCCAATATTAGAAGCTATAGGCTAGGTTCTGGCATTTTCAGTCACGTTCATTAGTACTGCACTGGCAATAATGCTTTTTAGAAAATGTAAAGGTTTATGGTACATAAAGTACAATGTAACATCATTAGAACTGGCAGAAAGACACAGCCGTTGAATGGAGCCACTTGGACATGAAGGCACTGAGACTCGATTGGACACAGGAGAAAATAACATCTTGTCTGAAGTGTTGTTAGATCTCGAAGGCAAACACTGGGGAAGGGAGATGTTGCAAAGGGTTTATCTGTGACACCATAATATAGTGAATTTACACCAGGAAGAAAAGGAGATCCAGCAAGGCTTCATGACTGAAAACCCATCAAGTGGAACAGTATTTTATACCCAATGCAAGGAACCCAAGACATCCGCTCATATTCATATATTTTCCCATCTGCCTCGGAACAGAGTGCCAACTTGTATTGACCTGGATAATGACATCTTAAAGGATTTTACCCGTAGAACGCAAGACAGAATTCTGCAGACTGGAGAGTATCCTGCTTCAAATATGTTAAATAACAGAGAACAGAGTATGCATTATGTTATTTTTATAACAAGCCAGTACAAAGTCTGCAATTTTTTTACTCCAATGTTATAATTGTAATTCAATAGAAACAAGATCATAGTTATCAGTGACTGAAACAATTGTCAGAACATATTTAATTAAAGGCTTAACTGTTCGTTGAGTTCTATTTTTTGAGGTCAAGAAACTGGCAGGTAATGTGCATTTCATAAGCCAGCCTATGAGAGTCATGGGAGAACAATCTTCATCTGAAGACTGTTAAACACCATCCAATGGAGCTGTAAATTTTGTGAAATGGCCTTAAAAGAGTGTGGTTTATGGAATGGAGGTTATATACGCTACAATGTGTGCTTATGTGACCATGGTTCTCCTCTACCTTCATACAACTGTTAGAAAGCAGAGATAAATTTAAGATTAATTGTCAAGTCTCAGAAAGCATTTTATGTTTTTCTTTAATAAATTGGTTAAAAATACATCAGTCTTCTATTCTTAGGACATCTGGAAGCAGATGAGTTTGAGGTCAGGCATTTGCTAGGAGCCATAGGTGTTGAACCTGAGAACAATGTTCCACAAGGAACATCTTCACAAAGGTATTGCTTGCCATTTAAACTCTTCTTAAGGTGCTCTAAGGAAAAAGTTCTGCTGGAACCTGAGCTGCAAGCTCAGATCTGAAGGAGCTTTAGACTTAGACTTTGGCATGTCAAAGCTCTCAAAACCAAGTTATACTAATTATGTGGAGAGACAGAGTTCAAAATGTTGGGCTGGTAGGCACTAGTTTAATGCATGACACACACTCGTGTACAACAGTGATCCAGACTCTGAATAACTTTCCACAGGTATGAACTGGAGAAGCAGCTGAAGTTTATGCAAACCTGCCAGTTCATGTCAGCCAAGGATTAAGATATGAAATCCTAGGAATTAAAATTCGGATAATAAATGAGTAATGTTGATTAAATCATTGGGGCTAAATAGAAAACCCGATTTCTTTCTAGTTTTTATATTGCCATCTCAACTGCCTGACTTAAGAGAATCAGGAGGGGAAAAAACATAATCACATTGTCCTATTCTTGCACAGAAACATCTAACTATACTTGAAATAGCACTGCAGTTACTTTTATAGATTAAAAAAAAAAAAAAGTTGGAAATGCATGGTCTCCAATAATGAAAATATGCTTAGTGAGATTCCTTCCTGCTGGCAAGTAAAACTAAATATTCTGTACACTCACCCACAACCTCACCCACTCATCATGAAAATAACTTTAATTCTTGGTCATTGCAAAGGGGGTGCACAAATAGTTACAGTTTCACTGATGCCTACATCAATATTTGGCAGGAATATAAACCCTCTCTTTAGCGGCACTCGCCAACCTGCCAGTGCTTACACTCGGGATTACACAGCACCAGGGCAAAGGAAACTGCTGAATTCCTTAGGGAGCAAATCTAAATATACCTCTTGTAGGCAAGGCCCGTAACCTTTGATTGCTGGACCTACACCAAAGTATGTTTGAATTGTGTCTAGCACAGACCTCAGTAACACAAAGCACCCAGAGTTTATGGAAGCACCTCCTGTGCTCTCTTACAGCTCCTGCTTTCACACCAATGCCTCCCTCCCCATCCAGTGTCTTCACAGCATTTTTCACAAGTGCTTTGCACCAGTATAATCTGTGCACCTTCTCTGAAAACTGGCCATTTGAACAGCAAATAGCTATAATTTTATTTGAGGTGTCACTCTGGGAGCACTAGAACTAAAGCAGCAGATTTCCTATAAACAAAATTTCTAGGGATGATTTCTGTGTAACCAAAATTCTCTTGTGAAGTTTCTCTGTAACTTTTCCCATCATTATGGCATAACAAGGTCTCTTCTCACCAAACACATTTTACTCCAAGACTCTCTCCCCATCCAGGGAACTGGGCTGGAATCAACCAGCAGGTTCTGGAGATATTTGGACACACACGTGGCTTTGCAAAAGCTGTTTCCAGTGGTCCGTTGGAGGGACCAGAGCAGGACGTAAGTGATCATAGAGCAGATTCTGCCTTGTTACCTGCTTCTGAATTCCTCTCTGCCAAAGGACCAAGCCTGGACCATATCTCCATGTGATCACAGCCTGTGCTGAGATGCCACAGTTAACCTCACAAATTCCTTGGTTTTCCACTGGTAGAGACCTCAAAAACTGGCTGTGGAATATGCTCCTCTAGAGACTGAGTCAGAACTGCTGATTTGCCACAGAATTCTAGGTCAGTGAATGGAATACATCAAATTATCAATATTTTAGCTTCTGCCAAAGTCAGAGCCAGTTTCTGAGAGATCCTTGTCTGTGTTCCTGTTCCTCCACCTCCAAGGCACAGGAAACTGGAACAACCTTAAAAATACTTAAAGAATCAGTTGATTGCACTCAGATGATCTAATATTACTACTGGCCATGGCAACACAGACCTTTGTTTGTGAATTTTGACACCTTGACTCAGTCATCTGATAGAGACCAGCACATAAAACATTTTTTTTCCTTTTACAGCTGTTCAGGGCGTCACCTCATGTATCTGTGGGCCCACCTCCATCTCCAAACAAACCGTGTGTCCTTTGTAAGCGATCTTCAACAGCGCTTTCACTTTAAGGAGGAGTTAGAGCTCAAATTCCACAAAGGGGAATAAAACAAAAATACACCATCATTTTGCTTTATTTTTTAAAACCATGTGAGAGGGGAGATGCAGCCCCATGCTCTTCTGGTCCTCAACCTGAACAGCGAAATGCCCAAGTGCTCAGGAGCTGAGCTGCTTCTCAGCAGCATTTACCAAAAGCACGGGATTATCTGGACACCTCACTTGAACTTCCCCCTTGGATTCAGCCCTGGAGCCTCTGGTCGTTCCTTGGACACTTGGCTTCCCGAGGGGAAGAGCCATCCCTCTGCCCTGAGGGGAAACAATGCAGAGAAAGGCTGCCTTGCTAGGAACAGGATTTGAGGACACCATTTTCTGTTGCTGGAAACGCCAGCATCATCTCTATTCCTTGCATAGAAAAGTTAATTTTAGTATTTTTGAAAAGAGAGAGAAAGATGAAGAAATCATTGCCAAACTTTGTCTTAACTCACAGCGTACCCATGGCAGTCACTCTGCCATTTCCTTGCAGGATATCATAGCTGTTCAGCAACAATTTTTCCTGTTATTTTTCACCTACAGTTGTCTTAATAACTGCCACCAAGCACGCCAACTGAATCTTTACTAGCTCTTGTGCAGAACAGTTTAGTAGAGGGAAGATGTTATTTGCAGATTGTTCTTTCCAGTCTGGGAACAGGCATCTCCTATATCAGGAAGATTCACAAAAGGAGAAGAACTTGGGCCCTGCCCACTCATCCAACAGCCGTATTCCTGGAATCTATTCTCAGCTCTAGAAGAGTAGTCAAAACAGTCTTTATTCCTAAAATTGCTTGCCACCACCTTCTGAGTGCAAGAACTGCAGCAGTGAGTATTAGCACAGCTGTCCAGACACCGTGTACATCTTTGGTCTCCAGATTCCGTTATTACAGGCTCTTTCTGGTGGAGGTTTGTTGCAACGGCCCCATCACTCACTGCCAGAGGGTTTTATAGTGTGTGGTCTTCTATTTACCAGTGACCCTGCCACACAGGCATTATAAATGCTTCACAAAGCCTGTGAACTTGGAACTCTCACCTGCATAACATTAATAAGTAGAGGCATTCACACCTCCTGGTACTTTTCAGGGTCTTTTTCTGATCTGTTGACTTATGCTGTTACAGGGCATCAAGCTACAGCAAAAAAACCCCCACCCAGACCACTTACCCTTTGTAGTTTCCATTCCTTAAATGTTCCTTGGGAGGCAGAGAATCCTGACTTTCTCCCTGACCTTAATTTATTGTGCAGATTCCAACCTACTGTTGGATCAATTCCAGCAGAGTGGAGGAATCCCACACAGCCAGGACAGGTGCTGCACTGAGACGTAGACCTTAGCAAACACCTGAGAAGTGTTTCATGAAGGACACCTGCACCTAATTAACTTCTAGAATGTTAGTCATCATAACTTTAAGTCACCTCAAAATAAAAAAAAACAAAAACCAAACAAAAACCAGGCCCGAGAGAGTTGGGCCAAGATAACCTGCCAAAGGAATTCAAGTTTTATTTGACCACCCTTCAAAGAAGGCTGAAGTTATGCTCCAATGCGAGCTCCCAGAGGGTTGATTTTAACTTGTGTGTTTTTAGTATCCAGGGTGATATACACAGGTTTGCTTCTGTATTGATCTGGCTTAAGTAGACAGACATGAATGAGAACAGCCACAGGTGAGCTCTGAAATGAGGCCTGGAGAGACAATCCTGTGCGTGGGTAGGATGCTCCCAAGAAAGTTTTTGTTGTTTTTCCCCCAGCTTTTGTTATTCAAAGAGGAGCTCAAGTGTNTTCCCCCCCTCCTCCTGATCCCCACCCATCTTTTTCAGAGGAAATTCTGTTTTCCCCAGTTGAGGGATAACTATTTTTAGTAATGTGCACAAAAAATCCTGGGTTTCTAATTTTGACTGTACAGCCAAGACAAATTATTTAAGTAAAATAGATACTTGCTCCAGAAGTAATCATTCTTTAATTGAAAGATGTTTCTGATGGAAAATTTGATCTTCAACTGGTTTGCTAAAATATTTACTAAGACCCAACCCATGTTACTGTTCACAAAGAATAGTTCACAAATGAAAATACAACTAATTGGTTTTAGTATCTGGAACATTCAGTTCTTTCAAGAATACAGTTTGTCTATAAAAATAATGTTTTCTGAACACTTTAACGAGGCTCACATTCTGACCTGGAACAGTTTATGAAAACTCATTGAAGAGCTGTGAGCCAAATAAGACTAGCAAGTAACTTCACGTGGGTAAATACAGTACTGAAGTAAACACAGGAAGGAAAACACCTTTTTTCTTACAGAAAAAATAGTCTCTTTTTTATGACAAAAATTTACAGTCTCCATTTACACCATAATGAATGGGCAACTATTGACTCAGTGCTCCAGAAAAACCTAAATGGGCAAAAAAATAGTTTCAGTATAGTCAGCTCTATTTTTGCAGAGCTCCCAATGTATTAACATTTGATCCCTGATCACCCCAGAGCAGCACCTTACATCCACCTTCTACTCCGTGCTTCAGAGTGGCGAGGGGCTGCACTTACCTCTTACCTCTGTTACACGTAGGGCACAGAAATGCCTTAGAATTTCCCTCTGGAAGAAGCAAGTTCCCCTTCACCATGAAAACCTACAGGAATGAACTGCCCATGCAAAAGCACAGGACGAAGTAGTAGTTTATTTTCAGCATATGGAGTTCACAGTCATCACACTGGAATGCTAAACCCCAGATTAAATAACAAAGCATTTGAGAGAAATCTACTACAAAAAGATAAATGAACTGTCTCTTGATAAATATTGCAGCAGGGACTTGGCGTTGCTTTGCTCCCAAAGCTGCTGCGCAGGATCACTAGCCCAGCCCTCAAAATGGCAAGTCTACATTTAAAACTAAGTAGTTCAAAACTGAAACAGTGAGTTCCTATTACTTATCCTCTGGTTTTTGAGGCTTTAGAGTTGATATTCAAAGACTTTCCTCCCACGCTGTCACAACTTTAGGATTACTTACTGCTTCCAAGAAAAGTCGGGATTCCTGCATTACTCAAAGAGGTAGAACTTCCAGAGTCACAGCAAATTTCGTACGATTTGACTAAAGTCACAAACTTTAGCAACATGGTTTATTCATTAGCGAGGCAAATAATTTAATCTTTGTCTTCATGCATGAATTAGCAGGACATATTTCTAATTAATTTTGCAGGTTGATAAGCATGAAATACAACATTTCAGACTGAAACAGGAAAGTTAGGCAACTTGCTTGAAGTTTGAGTAGTCCAAAAAGGCCTTAATCAACCATTTTCTGGCTTCTTGCTTTATGCTCACATTGTATCCCTTTAATATATGTACTTTCACAAGTCTTTTCACACAGTTTCCCAGACTGATTTATACACGTGCACTTAAGCAATCTAGACTCACGTGAAACAGAACTACTTCCTCCCACTTTATATATCTGTGTATGATGCATACATAAACACATAACCCTACAGGCAAAGCTCAGCACACACAGAACTTGCTGGCATTAGAAAACCAGTTCCCTTAATAGTGCAAACACAACGATTTTCGGCTGGCTGGAGCTATGGCAGAGCTCCTGGGCAGAGGATTTCAATAGAGCTCACTCTGAAAAACAAGGGGGATGGTCACCCATTAAAACAAAACAGCTATGGACACAACCAAACAAACAAAACTCTCACAAAGCACCTCCTCCTGTGAAACAAACCCTATCACTGGGGTTCAATAAAGGGACATCCCATTTTGTCATTTATTAGATTCAAGATAGTGGTGTAAAATGCAGAGTCCAGGAAATCTTTAAGCAATCTCTAGGTAACCACTACCTAGATATAAGTCTTCAAAAAATGCTCATCAACCTGCTAGAAGCTTTCTTTTTCCTTCCTTGAGTGTTGATGGCAGAAGCTGGATGTTTAATGGCTGTTGAGATGAATGTGCATGAAAAAGCCTCCTGCTGGTTTAGCCGGTGAAAAATCTTGGCAGGATTTAAATAAGATGAGAGGAGGTGTAAAACCTATCCCTAATAACTCTAACTGGACAGCAACAGTTATACAGGAAATGTTAGAATCAACATCTTAGAAAAGAATGAAACAGTAAAACTAACGCCTATACAATACCAATTGTTGAGAAATTTCTCCCCTTCTCTATCATGGATATTTAAATGAAAACGTGTTATGAGACTAGGTTTCCTAAGAAACCATTTTTAGGCTTTGGATAATAACATTATTATTCATTGTACTGGTTTTGTCATTAATATTCACCTGTAGCAATGGGCACTATCAAGTTGTGGTGTCCTGCAGACACCTCTGTGGAGGTGACAACTGCGTCCTTCATCAGGCCCAGGGAGACTCAAGGGCTCTGCGCAAGCCGTGTCTTGCAGAGCAGAGGGATGCGCTCCAGGGCACGGCAGAGTCCTCTTCGTGCCACAGACCCTTCAGAGAAGGGCCAGCAGAGACAGAGGTCTGACCTGATGCAGAAGAGCTGCCACAGGGGTGGTTCCTCCAGACAAGGGGAAACCCAGCGCCTGGCCATCAGAGCACGCAGGGACACCCCAGGCCTGGCCTGCGCCCCGCAACGCGCTGTGGGGACTGTGCGATGCACATGAGAGTCAGTGTCACAACCAGACTGACACTGGGCTAAAGTCACATGTTTATTCACCCACGTGAGAAAACATGGTAGAAACTCTCTGTCACTTGATCCAAGCATTACAGATTCACTACTGCCCACTTCTTTCCATACTTAGCATAGACATTTAGGAAAAAAAAGATGTGCAGTATGTAAAAATGTATACAACATGTCGTTATTGAAAAGAAAGAGGTGCTTCTGAGTGAAGGAATCACTGCTGGATTTTGGCTACGACTGATTCAGTCATCTTTTTTTTTTTTTCTGGGCTGATTTTCACCAACTGTCACATTCCAAAATGTTGTCAGTAAATGTTTTTTTTTGGCTACAACCAGGTTATATTGCTCTTTCAAGTGGTAACACACCTGACCTGGAAAACAAAGTCTGAATAAACCAGAGACTGAGTTGACGTGAGATCACAGCTCAGGCGGGAGCAACCACTGGCTGTGTAACATCACCCTGCTGCAAACCTTAGTCCTAGCCAGATCTCTATGGGAGACCAAAGAACATACTTGTACTTAACAGAAAAGGGGATGACTTTTGCGTCCACATTAAGGATGAGACTGTTTCTGTCTGGGTGCTTTATTCAGCTTGGTGACTTCCAGATCATATAGAGAACAATGAAGGGTTTTTCTTCCCCGTTCCACAGATGTAGATGTTCAACACAGGCAGGAAATAGCTTTGTCCTCCCTTTGTATCTTTTCCTGTAGTTTGGTCATTCATAGACTCACACACACGTAACCCCATGCTTCATGGGAACGAGTGTGCACAGAGAATGAATGAAGAGGAACAAACCCTGTGTGACAGCAGCCTTATCATGGCTCTGCAGATTTGAGACATCTGAGGTTTGCAGAAACAGTATCAGCAACCTGCTGTGCTTGGAGGAGAAGGATGTCAAGGACATCCCATAGAGAGAGGACAGCAACCAGGAAAACACTAACATAGCTCCCCAGGGGCAGCACTACCTGCTGCTTTGCTGGTTGCACGGGGACCATTGGGCACTGCACGCTGCCCACAGACCACGAACCAGGAACTGTTGCTCCTTCGGGGTGCTTGGTCACCCCTCCTGACCATGTCCACACCTTGGCTCTGGCAGTGCATGTTTTGAAGTGGGGCACAAAGGAATTCCTTTACGCTACTACCTTCGGGCCATCACAACCTCTGAGCCAAACACAAAACCCCCCTTGTTGAGAAGAAAAGTAACCGCCAGGCAAGAGCTGTATCTCATGACACTGACCCTGCAGCGCTGGAGGAGATGTAACCCAGCGTCCTTACCAAAGCCATTGTGGTTGCACTACCCAGTGCAAATAACACATATATTTACTCAGGGAACTGGAACAGGACGTCATGCACGCTTGGTGCTGAAGAAAAGCCAGTTTGTGCCTGTTGTGCTGGACAGTTCGTACAAGATTGACTCTTAAAAACTAGTTGTCTTTATTAGGTTCTCACAATCTTTTACTCTGCACTGAATGAGACAGCCTGTAGGGTGAGCCGCCTGATTTGGTCCCACCTGAGCATTTTCAAAGATGGAAACTCGAGTTATCACTCAGCTGAGGAAAGAGGAAGAACCATTGTTATGTGGGTCTGAAGGTACTTAAAGCAGTATTCAAATGCCTGCTTTGCACCGGTTCTCTACAGCGCATACCCCCCTGGATCTTGCTAGAGCAACACCACACTAGCAGGGAAGCTCACGGAGAAAACAAATGGCCCACTGTGTTACACAGGAAACAATCCATGCCCAAGAGGAGACAGTTCTTGTCAATTTTTATTTGCCAGGGTCTAATTCTGCAACTCACCCATTTAAATTAAATACAAATCAGACACAGGATTGATTTATGTCTCAGAAAGTAACGTTTGCCATTAACAGGACAGAGAGGTGACACATCCAATACACCACGGTTATAATAAAACCAGCATTCTTTATTACCCCACACGTACGCTTCCCTGCCCTGACACTCCTGTTGATAAATCACCCTGTGTGGCCATTGAGGAAAATAACATTTGTTTTCTATCTGCAGAGCAACACAGGGAAGCACTTCCCTAGTTGAGATGAGGGCACTTTCCCTCTTCAAGACACTTTCAGAACATTCCTCTCTGCACATGGGACGGGGCAGGGTCTGTCCTATGGCTGAAACCAGGTTGAGAGTTTTGACGTACGTGAACTGAGACGGATGAGCTGAGCACTGCCCACCCCCACATCCCAGCTCTGTTACCTGTGACAGTGAGGAGCAAGCACTGTGAAGCTCCTGGCAGTCATGAAGTGTCCTCACACTGTGAAGTCCATCAGAAGGCAGAAAAAAGTCCCTTTCTCAAATGCATTCAGATACCTGCCAAAGCACAGGTGCTCCTGCTTTCAGCTTCCTCAACCAAATACAGTGATAGGCTTCAGGTGGTGACAAATGCCTATCACCAAGCTCCTTCTTGGCACTAGAACTGTCTCTTCCTCAGACAGACTCTGTGGGCAGAGCAGTGTTTCCCCACACGCTCCACCGTTTCATGGAAGAGGCACAAGGCCGTGCCAGCTGGGCAGAGAGGGTACACCAACAGCCAGAGGAGAGTTCATGGTGCCCAGCACCTTGAAAGACCACAGAAGATAAAGGCAAGAAAATCAAATCAAATCAAATCAAATCATTCTTGAACTAGTTTTCTTCTCAGAAAAGCACATGGTCATTTTGTGGATAAATACTTTTCTCACTTTTAAAGACAAACATCTGAGTATTTTTCCAGTTCTATAAAGAGCATTCATGTTAATAACAAAACTACTAAATATCCTACACACACTACTATTCTAGAGGCCAGATACTCTGGCCAGAATTCTACGATTCTGTAGCTTCTACCTTGCACTCCTTATCATGAGGTGGGGAATCCCCATGGGTGCAGAATTTGACCCTTATGTCCTCACAACACCCCTGTGAGGTAGATAGGTACCATGATATCTTCTTCAGGAGGGGAAAACGAGGCAAAAAGAGGAGAACTGTCATGAATGAGGCTGCACAGCAAGTCTGGGAGCAGAACGCAGGCCGTGCCCGCAGGTCTCTCAGCTGTAACGCGCTGCCTCACCTCTCACCCAGCCTCATCTCCAGGGCTGCGTGGAAAGCACCCATGTACCACTGACCAAATACGCCTAGTCCAACACCAATCTTTCTGTAAACTACTTCTGCTTCAGAAATGACATAAACAGATCCTACAAAATACTTTTCTCACAGGACCTGCAATCCAAAGTACACAAGACAACTCCCATTCCTGTCAGCCAGCACAAGCCCTAATATCTGGGCCACTGCATTTTTACAAATTCAAATAGAGCCTTTTTCATGCCTTGTTTCCACTCCAAAATTCCAGAGTTACTTAATAAGGCACATCAGGGGCTAACCCAGGGACTTTCACAATAGGTGTGAAGTCCTGTGGCTGAGACAGGGAAAGGCTCCTGTCCCTGCCAGTGCCACAGTGCAAGGAACACAAAGCCAGCCCTAAATTATCATTGCCCAAGACATCAGCTGAATCCAGCATGGAATTATGTTATCTCAACCGGTGTCTATATGCAGTGAGATCTGGTAGTGAAAACAAGGCAATGGAAAATGTGTTGGATATTGACTTGGAAGGAGTCCACCACATGGTTGAGGACCGACTAAAATATACTGTACCGTACCCTATCCTACCATACCATAATTGTACCATACCATACTGTACTGTATCACATCACACCATACCATACCCCTTCTTTCACTAGACAAGTGACAAAAAGGATTTCCCTGTACAGCTGCTGACTTGTGGATGTAAGTATTAGTTAATGAATTTTCAGCCCCTGCCTGAGTGCAGTTTCCAATGCTAACAATGTACAAGTACATACCAGTGATATGACGGTTCAAACCATTTGATACAACAGCCTGCCCTCTCTTTATTTAAAGTTCAATAAATGCTAAATCTCAACATTGGTTGGAGGTCCAGACAAAAGACCAGAATAAATCTGAGTTGTTTCATGCCTGAACTGATGTGTGACTGGCTCTAAAATGGTGATGAGACTGTACAGAGCTTCAGGCAACAGGAAGTAGTATTAAGGGTCCTTTCCTTGTTAAGGCCATGAGTTCTTCACTGCTCACTGGTTAGCCGTTGTGTTTGCCCAGGCTGGGAATGTGTCCAGCTCAAACATAGATCTTCCCCATGTGTTGATGGCCAGTGTGACACAGAGGACTCCAATGATGTTCATCACTATTCCAGTTTTAACCTGTGAGGACAGAAGTCCAAATCAACAACAATAACCAAACAACAGCACAGCAAACTGCAGCAAGGCCTATTTGTACATACACAAGACACACATGGTCAAATAAATCACAGAAATAGCCGTTGTACTCACTGCCCTGGGTTCTTGCTTAGGTAGAAATACCAGGGAACACGCTGTGCAAAACCTTTGAATGCTACTGTATAACTAGTCTAGGAGTTTATAGGATGTACAACAAATTGCTCTTATTAGTGAAAGAACAGCTTCTGCCCCCTTCAAGTCTCCGGTTAGAAACCCGATAACGTTTGGGTGTTGGGGACAGAACCTGGCACTGTGTGGCCTGTCAGGCAACCAGAGGATCAGAGCCCCGGGCAGCTGATTGTTACCTTCTGCTTTCAGCTCTGGTAGAAACAAGGCTTCAGCCACACTTGCCAAAGCCCCAGAAGACTGCATTTTAACTCTTCAGTGTTTAAAGATACTTACAACTTGTTGATTTTTAATTTCAATTAAAAATGTAGGTCTGCCAAAGCCTGTGAGAAAGGTGCTGTTACTTCAGAGATGCAAATCTTTATTGCAGTATTAACACCTCCTAAGAGTTCCAGCCCGTAAGAGCTTCCTGGGACTCTGGAAATACTCAGCTAAGAAAATTAAACCTTTGCCGTATTTCAGGATAAAGGCAATGGAGAGCTTCACATCAGAGACCAGGTAATTCTCATCTTACCATATCCAAAACACGTATGTGGCCATAGGAAAACACTATCGCATTTGGTGGTGTTGCAACAGGTAGCATGAAGGCAAAGGAAGCGCTGAGAGTACATGGCAGCATAACGTACAAAGGATGGATCTTGACAGATGTAGCCTGCAATGAAATGCAGAGAATATCATACTGGAGGTGTTCCAAAAGAAAAGCATAAAGAACATTTCCCAGACCATTAATACACACTGGCTCATTTTGTTTCCTGGTATATCACCAGTGTAATTTACAAGCATTTTATTCTTAAATCCACACATGCTTAAAGATAACTTTGCTCTCGCTTCCTATCCCACAATACTTTAAAACAATGCTTGGTTCTTTCTTGTTGTTTGTTTTGCTGTATGGTATAATTTGGAGTTCTGGTCAAATTTATCCAATGATCTTTGCTTTGATCTCAAACCACACTTTTTCCAGGGTAACACAGAAATAAGATTATAATTACTATGCATGTGGAGTAACACTCTTAGATGTTACGTAAACTCTGTGGGACTCAGAATTTAAGTCACTAATAGCTCAGCACCTTGACTGGGATAATTTTACTTTGATGAAATGGTCCAGAATAAAGTGGTTGTACTTTCTAAATTAAAAAGCAAGTAACCTATTTTTCCTTTATGCTGCAATTTCAATTCTGCTCAGAAAAGGCAGCAAAACTTACCAGGTTTTCCTCCCTAAGTTTTAAAACTGTTCTGGCTTCCTATGGAAAATGACACGTTTCTAATAACCAGGCCCACAGCTTTCTGTATTCTAGCATAAAACCATGAAGATGAAGGAACAGTTCAAGGGGATAAATAGAAAGTGATGGATTTTGTTTTGGTTTGGGTTTTTTGTGTGTGTGTTTTTCCAGTTCTGAGTTGATGGTTCACACACAAAATGACGATAAGTAACTGATGTTTGTTGATCTGTGTTAAAAAAGTGACTCTCACTTCACTTTCTCCAGGGCCCAGGGACACACCGCACAGAAGGCTTGAGCTGGCTTCCCTTTCAGCAGGGGGGGCCATGGACAGGCATCCTGAATCGGCATCTTCCCCCAGGAGCTGGGTTCTCAGGCTCCAGGCATAGGTGGGTCAGATGAAGTCTGCATTCCCACTTTCTATCTACATGTGATGCTATAAACATAGCAGCGAACATGAGCTAAAATCACTGTCCATTATGGCACACTGTCAGATGGACTGTTTCACTGCTGGCTTTCAGATTAACATTGGAGCAACATTCAAGAAAATAAATATGATATTGCTCTGCCACTAGAGGTTGTCAGTTTAACTCCAATCTCCTGGTTGACAGGATAACAGGATAGAAGTGATCTTACCATGGATGAAAAGACAGGTAGGAAGAGGGTGGCTGTGGCGACATTACTGGTGCATTCGGTGAAGACAGCTATAATAAGTGAAAGTACTGTCGCAATGGCCCAGGGTGGGATAGATCCTAGTGGAGTCATTTGATGACCCAGCCAAGCCGAGAGCCCAGAGTTCTGGCAAGAAAAAAAAATATGGTTTTCAGTAAGGCTTAGAGCGGCTGGCTCATGAGCAGGGAACTTAAGTGTAATGTTCCTACTAAATAATGCTAAATGCCTCCTGAATTATAGAAACACCACCTGGGAAAGTACAATTATCTGTCACAAACACTAAAAGAAATTCCTTGCTAACTAGGCATAACAAGGAGCCCAACTTTCCTGATTTTTATGAAACCCAAATACTTGCTCACACCGTGGTTACAAAATTACATTTTTTTGCTAAACAGAAACAATTATTGCTGAGACTATTGCAAATACTTAATGTTTATCACTCAGAAATTTCCTGCCTTGTTTTTGTAAGGTTTATGAAGATACTGATGCTGTACGAATACTCTGTTCTAAGGACACAGGCAGTGGTTGACTCAAACACCTTACAAAACCTTTCAACTGATGGTTTCTAATGCTCTAGAGCTTTAATAATGTATGTATAATGTATGTAGATGAATGTAAGGCCCTAGAGCTTTAATTTGCCCCATGTTTTAAGTGAACCTGGCATCAAAATTTAGATCTGAATATCAATTTCCCCAAAGCATGGCACTACTGATAGCTAAGACTTGCTTTGATTTAGATGCATCTTAGCAGTGATGAAGGAAACAATATGGTTCACCTCAAGAGTCTTTCCTGTTTTGGGAATTCAGCTGCCTTTTCTGTGAATTTATGAACAGAGGATCAAACCATGGGCTTATGGACTGCAGCATATTGCCTGGCAACAGCCACTGACAAGAAGTGCAAGAAACCCCACTGTTCACGATTTTGGAAGATACCTACCCACAATGATTTTCTTCCTGACCACCTCAGTAGTGGTTTGTGTTACATCTGAAGACATATAGCCTTTAAAAAAACTTCAAATGGTTCTGAAAATCGTACAAGTGTTATCTATACTTCTATTTTTCTAGCCAGGGCTGGGATTGGGATGATAACAGAAAAAAGAAAGGCTGCTTTTCTGGTCTGTCCAGTGATGATCCCAAACTATTCAGCAGCCTCCAAGAGTAAGATAAATTGGAGAAATTTGGTCAGAGTACACAAATTCCTGAAAAAGAGGCACAAGCTTTCACCTCTCTTCCCAGTTTTTGCTAATTTGGATCTGCCTCCAGATATGAACATCTTGACTGTGTTTCCTTTGAGTGCATGCCCAGTAACACCGGACCAGACAACAAACCAGGGAAGTTCGCCTTTGAGTCAGAGAAAAACAGATGTCGGGACATACTGCGCTTGCATCGGCCAAAGCAAAACCTCCTCCCAGCAGCAGCACAATGCTCCAGGGCATCTTCCTCTGAACCACATTCCAGTCCAGCAACGGGGCTGATAAAAATGGTTTTTTTATATCTGAAGTGAGAAATGAAACGCAGAACATGTTTTAGGAGAGTGAAGAGATCTTGTCTCCTGTTCTATAAGACCGAACAGACAGATGAATATTACTGGGAAATCTGCACAGGGTAAGGGAGATACACATGAGCAGGGACCACGCCCCAGCCCTGCCCAAGAAGCAAGGGAGATGAGCTATCCCAAAGAAACGCATGCAAACCCAGCACACGTTTCTGCCAAATTAGCCGGAGCTGGCTAATTGCCTCCCAGTCTTACAATCCTCTTTTAAATACCTTCTTCAGCCTGTTCAGGGTCAGACATGCTTGTCTTACAGCCTGTGAATTTGGGTTTATTAGCAGGAAGGATAAACAGTAGCAGGGCAACAAACACAGCAGGAGCAGAATCAGTGATAAACCTAAAAAAGAAAAGAGAATATAGCTCAGAAAATAGACATCTTTCTTGTAGAAGATGGCTGCTTTCCAGCATTGCGGTCACTGCTCTTCGTCTTCCTGTTTGGGGCTTGTACATTAGCAAAATGGGTCATTAGTTCATGACTGAGGCCTCTTAGATCTGCCATGACACAAACACAGTAATAAAAGAAACTAGCTACAACACATTAATAACCAGTATCACAGATGACAGTGGCTCCTGGGAGCAGGGTTCCTTCTCTGTGGTGAAGCCAAGATTCAACAGTCATATCTCAAAGAAAGATGTGTAAAGCAATGGCCTGAATAATAGTCCCATCATGCATTTTGTGTTCTTAATGTGCCACAGACATTATGTGAAGAAGCCATTCGAAGCACCAGATCCATTTCCCAGTGAGTTCTAAGATACTGTTTGGAGGTGGTATTACCAAATATTCAGATGACACCACAATTAATTGGAGTTCATACAAACAAATTACTACTGTGTACATCAGTGTGACTGAGACCAGCATTACAGAATTTTCTCTTCCTGTGGGAGGTTCAGCTTGCTCCACATCTCAGTCTCCAGCCTTCACTGCAGTACGAATTGTCAAACAATAGACCGATCGGTGATCTCAGGCACAAGCCTTAAGATCAAGCCCAGCAAATGTCAATTCAGACAAGGTTGGAGTGAACAACCCTGCACTCAAAATGGAATGTAAGAACAAGGGAATGTAAGAACAATCAGATTTGTGAATCTGATTCACAAGCCACATTTTACAGTATGAAAAAAACCCTAAAAACATACTTTTCTCCTCTTGGGAACAGCCTGGTGGCCCAGCCTTTTACAAAGCCTGGGTGTCTGGTAAACCACAAGAGAACCAGCAAAACAAACATTAGGAGGACATTGAATTCAGCGTAAGAGATAGGGCCTAATTTCTTCATTTCCGCCTTCAGCACGTCACATGCAGCTTTTTCTTTAGCAGATCTCTCTGTTCCACAGCCCCAGCTTTTCTTAAAGCTTTAAGGAAAAGGAAGAAGAAAATACTGTAAGTATTAACATACTAGAGGGATTTAACATGCTTTCCACTCTGAAGCTGTCACTTGTGGGGACAGACACAGACTATAGCAGAGGTCAGGAACACAGAAATGACAACAGTGTGAAAGCATTTCGTAGGCACATGCCAGTTCTCACAGAACAGGTTCTATGAATGGAAGTAAGTCTCTGTCCAATTTGGAGCAATCTGGGATGAAAACCCCAGTTTTGAATCAAGGGTAGCAGAACAGATATGCTAGCTCTGCTAGGGCTGAAATTCTCAGATGTGAAATTGAAAAATAAAAAGGCAATTCTGTCTGAACATTAAGAACATACAGAGCTTTTCCCTTAGCGCAACTCCCACGAACACAATAGGTTTGCAGGCCTCAAAAGTTGCTGTGAAATGCAACTGTTCTCTGCTACAAAATTAATAATTTGTCAGTGCATTTGTTTTATCCAGATTAGCTGATCTGCATTAGCTGATCAATAAGCTGATCTGCATTAACCGAGGGGTTTACACAACATCATGTAGTTAAATACTCACTTGAGTCCCATGAAGGAGCACTGTAGCCAAAACCAAGCTAGTACCAACATCAGAATCATGTTTGGGAATGCAAACCCAAACCAGGAAGCAAAATTCACAATATCATTATTGTTGGGGTATAACCTGAAAAGAAAAATGCTTTCTGTACGAAGGTCAAAACATTTTGTGATCTACTCTCCATATAACATGCACTAGTGACAATTACACATCTAAATCAAGGACAACCATTGCAAGTAACCATCAGCAACATCCCTAGCCTAACTGAAGTCAATAGGAAGGTAGCCTGGATTTCACAGCAGAACTTAAATGATCCTTAGTTTTCCCTATCTGTTACTTTAATGCATATAAGAACTCATGTTGATATTTTAGGTCTCAGTAAGACAAGCTCTGCTGAAAGGTCTCCCACACGTTCTAGGTAACTTTCACTTGCAACATGCCTGCTCATTTACCCCAAGACAGGACGTTCTTTCTTCCTCTGCATTCATTCTAATAAGAGAACAAGAATTGTCTTTCCTGAAATTAACAGCTGCACTTCTGTGCAACAGAAGACAAAGTCACTGGTTGGCTTAAAAGAATGAGGCCAGTGTTTCAAGAACAGCATTTTTTATTCTTCCCTGTGTCCCCCAATAATGACTGGAGGACAAACATCAATAGCAAATTTCCAGCTGGGTGTTAAAACCAGCAGGTAGTGTGGCAGCTGAGGCTGAAGTACTCCCAATAGAAGAAAGCAATGTTGAGGGATTGTTGTGGAGTCTGCAAAACTTCCACTGTAGAGTAGATTGCATTTAAATCAATTGCCAAACTCAGTTTAGCAAAGAGAGTATTTTGTGGATAACTCCTTTGCTTTATAACAGTATCTGCAGTTTCCACACCCACAGCATGGAGGAATACCACAGGAGAGCCTAAGCTATTTTTAGCTCTCTTCAGTGTGCTTATGAGAAGAGTTAATCACACATTCTTCTGATGCTCTTCACTGCAGTTCCTCTGCTAATGTGCTGCACTTCAGTTGAAAAAGAGGTGGCTGAAGAATCAGTATCTCACGATCAACGAGCTGGCTGTCAATTACCAACAAGTATTTCCAAGGTTCTCAGGAGACCTCTAATACCAGCACAGAGCTGCTTAAAAAAGGCTGAAGCAGAAAAATGAGGCCCATCGCTTCATACACATTCCTCGCTCTCAGTTCAACTGTTTATTGCTTAAAGTTGGCAACTGAAACTCTCATCTAAGACTAGTAACAGAAACAGTAGGATAGTCTAAGTAAAAGAAACAGCAAGAATGACTTACTGATTCATCTGGCCTTTCAACACAATGTTTGGTCCCGTTCCAGTGAGTGTAGCAGTTCCTCCAATGCTGGCGGCATAGCATACACACAGTGTCATTCCCTTACACACGCGTTTCCTCATTTTCCTTTCCTCAGAAGATCTGGGGTCATCAGGGACTTGTCCATTGCTTATGACTAGACACAAAGAACATGACTTGCCTCAGGTAAAGTTAGGGAGGCAGAGAGTTCAGGGTCTGCAGACTCAGTGCTTCCAGTTTGTGTATGCCATTTATCTTAATTCAAAGAAAACATAGATATGTTCACGTGGAGCTGAAAAGAAAGGTCGACAATCTGGTCTACATGATCCAAGGATGCTGTTGTCCATACTGGTGCCACAGTTTCTGAGCAGTAATTTCCTGTTTCACACAGAGGCTTACCACCAGCCAGATATTGTAGTCACTGGAACTGTTCCAATACCACAGCTGTGAATATGGGCAGAAAAAACTCACTGCCCAAAACCAAATTCTTTGCCAGCATAACTATTAAGATCAATATGCTATGTCACTTTACATCAAGTGTGAAATTTTGCTGCTGTGTCCATTGCTCTCTGAGGTTAACAGTGTGGGACGCAGTATGCACTACCAACATTTGCACTCATTCTTGCACACAGTCACACAGAGAATCGTGGCAGATCAACTTGCTAATTCACTGAAATCACATCTCTGTGAAAATTCCCAAGACAATCCTTCCTCCTCTGAAAGAGAAAGGTACTGTAGATCTGATGTTTAATGGTATTTAATAATATACCCCTCTGTAACAGCACAGCAGAGCAGTGAAATCAGGGACTGAGTCTTTACACATGGTTCAAGTCAAGTGAAACCCACTGCAGAACCACAGCATTGACAGACGGACCTTGTGGAGTCAAGCAACAGGGTAAGATCACACTTTAAAGTGTTCTAAAGAGTAGTTTGTCTACTGTGAGTCAAATGACACCAGCTCCTCTTTTCCATGTAGCTTTTAAAGTGTTCCTCTTTCTTCTCCCCACTTCCACATACAATCTGGTCAATAGAGAGATATTTATACCCCAGAACCAAAACAGGTTGGTTCCTACATGGCTTAGAAACTGAATCCTCACGATAATCACAAGATTTAGAAAGTGGGATGCTGGGGTGTGTGTAGATATTTCCCTAAGGATATGCTTTTCAGCAGACAGTTAAGTCTAGGGAAGCTACAGAGGATGACCCTAGTTTGAAGGAAAGAATATAATAATCTGCATTTGGTTTAGCACTAAGTATAACAAAATGGCAGCCAACAAATTTGTAAGCCATTCTGTAAAGCCTAAATGTCACATATTTACGGCTTTTCAGTCAGGTTACCATCCTCTTTCCTCGTGAAAAGCACAGAGAACTCCTAGCTCAGAAGCTCTGAATGTAGCATGTTCAGTAGCATTAACTCACTGCTGAGCAGGCCCTTACCATGCACTGAAGGGAGATCTGACGCACTCTTTTCCTCCAGCTCAATCACTGTATTTGTTTGCCCGGTTCCTTGTTCCATCATGGTCACATCATGCTCTGTGTTGTCCATCTGATCCAGGACAGCCTGGACAATGGGAACCATCATAGCAGTGGTGGCTGTGTTACTTATCCACATGGACAGGAAAGCAGTGACTATCATAAATCCCAGCATGAGGCTGAAGGGAGAAGCAGGCAGAGGAGAAAAGATGAGAGAACACAGACACTGCCAGTCGTTGCCGACACTGCAATTTAGGCAGTTGAGCCCAGGCAGGGATACGCGTAGCGTCTAGTAACACAAAGTAGGGCCAGATTCTCTTCCAGGACAGCTCTGCCACCTTCACTGAGGGAATCCTGGAAAGCCATTTAGCTCCTTAGTCTGCACATGATTAAGTCTGTCATCATTTTGTGCCCAATGGCAAGCATCTAGAATTTAGCCAAAAGCTGGTTTTGGCTAAAGGACAAATAAGCTGCTCCTGCTGCCGGACTTCACTTCTAGAAACTCTGTACAATGCAGTTAAAGAGATTTTTGAAGGTTCCCTTCTCTGCTGATTGTTAAACGCTATCCCTAGGCCTCTGCTAAATTGACACAGGCAAAGAAGAAGAAATGTAATAGTCTTACAGTGCAGGTTTCACCCCAAGAATCAGCAGGACCCTCAGTGCAATCCTTTTGTGAAGATTCCACTGTTCAACAGAAATTGCAACAATCAGCCCTCCCATGAAGAGCATGTTTGTGTCATTTAGGTACTGCAAGCACACCTGAAAGACAGAGAATGCAGGTCAGGGGCCCAAATGTTGCGTCTTGTGAGCTTCACTAGTACACGTTGTCTTCCATCCCCTCAAAGCCATTTACTGCACCAGGTCCCATCCCAACATGGGCAGAGGGAGTAGCTGCAGCCTCAGAGCCACCTCCAGTTTCTTGAACCCTGGATCCCCTGCTCGAGTGCTGAACTGTCCACTGCAGGGACTCTTTGTGCATCACAAACCTTCTTTTTGGATCATCAGGAGTTAATAAAGTACAAAATGACAGCAGTTTCCTAAAACATTGTTAGGGGCTCGAAGTATTGTGTAGGTACTAGAAATGCTGAGCTCCAAAATGGGTTTCTCAGCACCTTTAGCAACCATGCCTGCCCTTAGTAGCTCGTTGGCCAGCAGTGAACCTGCGTTACAGTCCCTAATACAGCTTCTCCCTTGGACTAAAACACGAGCACAACAGCCAGGATGAGCTTTGGAGGGGACACCATGTACTTGCCGGCATTGTGCGACCAACCATATCAGAAGAAGCTTGTCCCATGCATTTTGAGATCTCCCAGAGGACATGTCAGCACTGCTCTCTCATGGGATAGGTTATGAACACACAAGCACTAAGGGGTTGCTTCTGCAGCGGGATCCACACGCAGAAATGACCTTCCCCTCTACCACCTCAAGCCCCACCTCAACGTGTAACGTTTTGGGCAAATGTGTATTTAGTTTTTCACGTTCCCATTCAGGAACCCTGAACACTGCCCAGTATGTTCAAAAACATTACCACAGAACTGGAGCGCTCTCCTAGCAGGCTTGTTTGCCAAATATTGATGGAGGACCAGAGCAGTGGATACCCCTGTATCAGATCTGCATTCAGCAAGAACTGCTCCTTACTGATTTAGAGCTCCGAACTCCAAGCAGAGGGAAAAACACCACAGGCATGAGGGAGGTCACAGCCAGCGGGATCACTTCAGTGCACCAGTATACAGCCATGATGATGATGATATACGCACATTTGGCCTCCTGCAACAAAATGGAAGACAAATTTAAGCATAAAAAAACTATTCTTAGAGGTAAGAAACACTTTGGTAGCTCTTATAAGGGCCCCAAACACTCCATTGTCTGTAGCTGAACAAGTTATGCTGAAATAGGTAGCAGAGACATGAGGATTTAAAATTGTACTTTTAAACCTTGTTCTGAAGTCCCTTGCATAAAAAAATCTTTTTGACCACAGTATTTTTTCTAATGCACCCCCACAAAATGTAGGGTGTGAAAAAAGAAACCTTCCACAACTAGGTAAGTACAGTTTGCAGTATGCAATTACCTCTGGGCAGTTGGGAAGCAGAGCCAAGGTTTTTTAATAGTGTTTGTAGATTTGGGCATTTCTATTTTGAGTTAATTATTTTTAAATGGATGGCTGAATTTCCCAGTGTAGGTGATCAGCTTGTCTGAAATTCACAAATCTTTGAGGTGTGTCCAGTCACACACCTGAGCCCAGAAACTGTATCACTGAATAATTTAAAAGTTCGTAACTTCTTTAAGGTAACTCTTTTACCTTATTTTTGGTGATTAAGCATGCTAGAGGTATTTAATTACTTTCCCAAATCTCACTGTGCTTATGTACTAAGGGGATTCCCTTGATTAGAAATGTTGTAACTTGTCTTTTTATGCTGTTGATCAGGCATAACCTAGCCTCCCTTGGTTTGTACTTTCAAAATTGTTAGTAGAAGCAAGCATCCATTAGCCAACATTAAACAGTGGTTTAAAGCTTAAATCAGCGTTCTGTAGTTCAGACTTTGCTCAAATTTAGAGTATGTGTTTATAGGATTTTATTCTAATACAACAAACAGGACTTTATTGCAAAAATAAATGGTGTCACAGTGATATTTAAAAATTGCCGCAAGGTGATATTTATAAATAGGGGCGTGTTTTCCTTAATTTTGTTGAGAAACTTAAGAACCAGAAAACAGCCATTGTAAGTAAGCTGATTTTTTTTTTCCTTCAGGTTTCCAGATTAATTACAGCACGTTTTGAAAAAAATATGTCTTCAGAGACTAAAAGATACCAGGTAGATCCTATTTAAATCTCTTCCCTTAACAAATATGAGGTCATCTCATGATATAATTTATGCTGTACCACAGTAACTAAGTGCTAGAACTGACTGTGGTTAATCTGTTGCCAGTATGAAAGACAGATAAACAACCCCAAGTGAATAAAATTCACAATACAGAAGAAACACTGGCTTTGCAGAGTGGAGAGTAAATAATTTATGTGAAGTTCAAAAATACAACCATGCTTATAAATTAACTCCAAGAACCACAGCCAATTCAAACAACCAAAGATCTGGAATTAAATATATACCTGCATTGATACTTATATCCACCTGTCATTTATGGGAACAGTCACAGAATGCTTCTTTGGTGTCTCTGGAGCAGTTAACAGGAAACACAGTGACCTGCCTTCTCACCGGGAGCTGGAGACGCAATCACTGACAGAAATGTTACTCTCCCATTGTGAAATACTGTAGTTTCCCAGATTAGACTGATGACACAATATTCTTACAAATACCGGAAAACTAACGACATACTTATTTTTTTTAGGGAAATTATCTTTCCTCATATTGATCAAAGTAGTGCCTAACAGTCAGGAATTCCTTTCTATAAAGCACCAGCATTCAACTGCAAGGTAGGGCTGATATTACTTAGACAGATAAACCAGAAGAGCTGGCAATTCTGTTTATAAATATGCATTTTCCCCTCCTTTAAAATACACTAAGCAATACAGGTCACCCAGAAGAAAGACTGTTTTTAGCACCAGAATAGCCTCTAAAGCTCTAGTAGGATAAATACTATAAGCTGAGCTTTGACATTTTGCCATAAAGGCTACAAGACATTAAAGACCAAACTCTTCAGTGCGTTATTCCAATTTTATGCTGGTATAGCTCCACTGAAAGCAAAGGAGTTGTCCCATTGCCATCAGTGCAGTAAGAAGGATGTGAACTGAAGGATATTGCAGTTGAAACCCTGTTGGGATCACTGCATGTCACACAGCACACAGCTTCCCACTGTGCCACCGATGAAGGATGCCACTCAGCAGCACCCCTTCAACTATCTCAGAGCCTCGGCAGCAGCACAAGCTGGAGAACCCAGGAGTCCTGTCTTTCAGTTCACTGCCATCATCACTAGATAGTGCAAGACACAATCCTAAATGTGCAGGCCAGTTATGCAGGTATTTATCTTTGGCCCAAGAAGAATTGCATCTAATCTGCAAGTCAGGTTGGGTCCATGGGAGCCCCATGTCCCAGCAGCGGCACAACCCTCAGGATGAACAGAAGCTCCTTCTGCAAATTCTGCTCCTTGCACCGGTGCCCGATGGTCATTTGGGAGCCAAACCCGCAATGCTCTCCGAGGCCTGGACCCCACTCCAGGGATGGGGTGTCAGGGTGGCCGCGCACCAGCCCGCTGCGGGACGCGGAGGGATGGGGCACTGCTCAACCAGGTGGAAAGGAGATGCTATGGTGAGGGTGATCGGGTGGCCACCGGGCAAGCAGGCTGGGTGCCCGGCAAGCCTGGAAGGGCCCCGCGCGGCTGGTTGGGCGAGGGGCTCCTGGGCAGCAGGGCCCCGACCGGGGGCGGGGGAGGCGCCTGCAGGGTGGCAGGGCCGGGCCGGGGGTACTCGGGTCTCCGCGGGCACTTACCCGCGTCTGCACAGTGACCGGCAGAGGCAGCAGTAGCAGCGGCGTGAGGAAGAGGATGGCGAAGGACCGGTACCTCAGCAGGGGCCGCAGGCACGTCGAGGCCATCTCTGTGGGGACACACGGTTAGGGCGCGAGCGGGAGCAGCACCCGCCGCCGCCGCCTTAAGTACGGG
>VXAK01016160.1:467911-532682 GCA_013399435.1 Arenaria interpres | reverse complement strand
TGTCCGCTCCCGGCCGCGCCGTCCCGCCCTCTCCCGGGGGGCGGCAGCGGCCCCGGGGACGCGCCGCCCGCAGCCCCTCTCCGGCCCCGGGGGGTTTCCTCAGGCTGAGGTCCCGGCCCGCTCCGTCGTGTGGGCGCCGCGACGTGGCATGGGGCCTTTCCCCGCTCCTTAGCCCACCTCTGTGCTCCTGATCTGCAGACCCTCCCTCTCAACGCGGAGAGCTGCTCAGTGGCTTTGTATGGAGCTACACACCGGTTGTTCGAAGGTGTTCAATCTCCCTGCTCATAGCGCCCACAGAGAGTTGCCGGCCAGCACAGAGTCTCATAGTAACACAAATTGTAGGCGCTGACACGCAGCTGAGTGCTGGGCATTCAGGGGGTGCTGGCGATGCCGGGGTGGGGGTGTGTGTGTGGTTTCTCTCACTCATCACAGAGGTGAGGAAGGACTGAGCTCCTCCAGGGGAATGGAGAGTTAAAACCACTGTGGGGGTCTCCCAAAAACAAAGGTCTGTGCAGGCATGCATGGCAGTATTTCACTGCCTATTATTTTGTGAGGGATTGTCTGCAATCTGGGTTAAAAATAACCCAGAAAGGTTAACGTGAAAGGTTATTTTTAATGTGGTTCATTTCAGCGATCTGGTCTACAGTGTAGCTGCAGAATCAGAATCAGAAGTGAAGGCACTACTGAAAGGGTGGCAAGCATTATCAAGGTGGCAGAAAGGTACAACTGGAGGGACTGGAAGACAAATAATTTGTTGATATTTTATATTCTGCTTTTGGGATGCCAACAGCCACCTGAAATTGAAGGCAGCATAAATCATATCTTGACAATTTGATCCTGCAGTCTCTTAGCACAGTCTAACCAAGCAGTTACAGAAATAAAGAATTTCAGGTTCCACAGCAAGTAACGAGGGAGCTCGGACTACAGCTTGCAGTATTTGTCCTCTGCTGACCAGCGAAACTTGAGTGACAGAAGTTCAAAACAAGACACTCTAATGTTGCTGTTCTGTTTGTAAAAGCAGTGAATACCCACTAAGGAAAATAGTAGCCAACCGGATCTGGACAGATTCCAAATCTACAGACCTTTAGCAGCAGTCCCTCTGGGTAACTTACCAACACCGAGGAAACTTCACACCAGCTCAAAGGCTAGCAGAAAGTGGGGAATCAGCCAAAACTCACATTCCTGTGGCCAGTCTCCAATGAAAAAATGGTCCCTAGTCAACAAAGAAAAAGGATTACAAGCACTTAAATAGGAAAATGCAAAGAATTAACTCTCAAGGAGTTGTACCAAGGCCCACTTTGATAGACCAGTGCAAATATGATTTGCTCTCTTCTTGTTTAAATGAGATGCAATGCAGAAAATAAAAATGAAAAGAAAGGCCATTAACATGTTGATACCTTCAGATGGACTAATCCTGTGAAAGGGGACTTGCTTGCTGTACCTGGGAATGAGATCAGGGACTCCATGGGCAATTCAATTAGCCAGCCCATGCCTCAGTGTCCTCTTTTATTGAATATGGAGAAGGGAATCAGTATTTCCTTATTATGCAGAAGTATTGCAAACTTGCTTTCAGTGCAAAGTACATTCTATGATATGGAACAAAATAATAAAAAAAAGCATTCACAGAAAAGAACAAGCATCTGAATAATAGGAAATTATGCTGAAAGATAGTGGAATACCCTTTTCTGCTGTTCGTATACCAACTGCCAGCAGAAAGGTGTACTGTTGGGAGACGAAGGGGAAGGATGTGAGAAATGCAGTGTTCCCTAGCGTTCTTAGCTGACTTGGGACGGGGATGAGAAGATGGTGCAGGCCTCCCAAGAGATTCTAGAGCAAAAAGGAAGGAGCAAAGGAGGAAAACAGAGAGGTGTCAATTAGGACCAGCAAGTACCTGACCCTTGGAGATAAATACCCAATTCCCAATTCTTCTGGTGGACTTGCCTGATCAATACCAGTTGAATGAGGATGGAGATCCAGGAACAACATTGAGTCCAGATTTGAAAGAAAGTCTGTCTAAATCTCCTTTATCTGGGCATGTTTTTATCTGAGATCTATGTCTCAAAATCAGCAACTGTAATCTTTCCATGAATCAAGACCACCACTGATAAACTGAATTTAGAAAAGTAAATTTAAAGACTGATCATTCCTAGCACTTTGACTAAAGCAAAAGCTAGGAAAAATCTTAAGCGTGACCATAGAAATGAGCAACTTTTATTTCTTTCTTTTCTTTTTTTTGGCAAAAGTAGACTCCTTTTCTAGAGGTTTGCTTCAGGAGGAGAGCAGGTTGGTTTGTTGGAACATGTGTGAAATACTTATTGATGAAAAATGTCTGTGCTGACTCTGCTGAGAAGAAATCGAATAAGTGCCAACTATAGTTCCTGTGGAAGTCTGCTGGAATCCAGCTAAACCCAAGCAAAGCAGCTGGCTGTTGCAGAGCAGCAAAGTCCTGCACTGAGCTGAACCTCTAATCTTGAAAGGCAAATTCTGACCTTGTTACCCCCTTGCTCAAGCCATCCTGCTACTGCACACTTCATATTTAAGATACCTCCATCATTATTTTAAAAACTACTGGAGGTTTACGTGTGTCAGTTAATGCTCTACTGTAAGAGCCAGGAGGCCGAGAAGTTCACTGAATGCAGATGATAGAACCACATATTCACATATCATCAAATAGCTACAACATGGGCAGGAAGAACACCGCGTAAGGGTGAAAGAGAAGATGCCTACGTTCAGGTAAGGAGTGGAAAATCCCTGCTGTGCATTGTCAGGATACAGGAAGGGGAGGGCATGGATGACATGGGGGAAGAGAGCAGTTTACAATGCAGGCTCTCTGAGGGATTTGCATGCACCAGCAGAGCAACACAGAGGAGCGTGTTTGATTTGGTGAGTCTTCCAGCTGTTCCCCATCTCCCCCAGTCTACACTTACAACTCAGAGAAATTTGGCACTGACCGGATACGAGAGTACTGCAGGAACGGCAGCTCTTTCACAGAATTTGTCCATGAGTTTCCTCTTCACTGTGCCAAGGAGAAGGCGAACAAAGCTTTGGCTGCTTGCTTTGCAGAGCTAGTCTGACAGTCAGGCAAAAGGAAGCTCAGAGAGCCCATCGTGCTTCCAAAACCTCCAGCAGGAGGAGTTTTAGATGATTCAAAGACAGCATTCAAACAAAAACCTCCCACAGCCTGAAATTCAGCTCATGCTAATTGAGCACTGACTGCAGGCCTTCAAAAAAAATCCTTTCCTCCAGTCAGTTCTGCTCTGAATGTAGCACAGACCAGAGCAGGATTTACAAATATGTATGAGATGTGTGGTTTCACGGTCTTTAACTGCTGCTTGAAAGACTGTAAGTAAAAGTAGCTTTTGCTTGCAGATGCCATTTAGAAGCAGGAGACCGTAGCAGCCTCTAGGCTAAATTTTGATACTCTAACATTGAGTAATATGCTGCTTTTGTTCTTCTTGGTAGCAAATTTCAACTCAGTTTACAAAGGAACTCAAATCTTTCTGTTATGAAGAGACTTGGGCACGCGTAGTGACGTGAAGTGGAACCAGGAGCTGGGTCACGTCTCTTGTACCCGGATCCCCCTTTCCCTGGTCACTAGACACCATTGCTCCCATTTGCTGCTGTTCTACCCTTATAAACAGGTATTTTAAACCATATCAAGAACCAAAAGTCTGATGCAGTAACAGAACCAAGCCCACCTTATGGCTCACTGCCACTGACCTGCTCTGGCTTTCTTGCCATTTCTCAGCTGGTGGCTCTGGAGCTAATCGGGGTTTACCTTGGCAAAGAAAGCAGAACATTTTTCTGCTGGGTTAGTGAGCTGAGTCGGTTCAATGAAGCGCTCGGTGAGCACTGGAGCCAGCTCAAGAGCCTGGGCCGCTGCTGGCTAGGAGCAGTAACAGCTGGGTCAGGAACAGTCGGACTGGACCTTTCAAGACAGCAGATTCATAGATGAGCTTGACAGCGTTGTCACACCATACACAGAATCTCGCAGTCTTCCCTTTTGTACTTCGGATAGCAGATTCAACGATGCGAGCCACTGAAAGAGCTCCACTCGGAAGTGGGACACTGCTGAAGACTAGTTAACAAAGGCTGACCCACATTGTTTGGGTTAGTAGAAAGGGACTTGAAATCAAGTCCTCTTGGAAGGTAGGAATTCCAAGGTCATCAGTGTGGGTGGAAAAAATGGAAAATAAAGATTTTAGTATAGTTTAGGTCATTCCCAAGAAGCTGCTTTTCTGATAGATCTTATTCACTACAAGCCAATCATCCCAGTTACTCCTGTTATTGCTGGATAGGAATAGTCTGAGGCAAGGAGGTTTTACAGGCAGCAGTTGATTCATTTAATTACAGATATACATATTTTCTGCCTCTAATTCCAATGCTGTCCAAGCACACAAGTACAGTTTGCCTGTTTGAAAGCAGTTCATTTGACCTAGATAATTGCTATTCCCTCTCAAGACAGAAACTCTCCTCACATTCTTTTTAAAGTTCTTTCATGTTGCAGGCTCCGTGCAGCACCCAGAAGTACAAAAGTTTTAACAAAATTACGTTAAACAAGGACTGTAAGACCTATCATACTTGACACTGAGAAACAAAAACGAAAACAACTGACCCTGAGGCATGCTAGGACTTAGCAGAGAAATAAGTGTCTTCTACCCAGGCTTTTGAAAATCACATTTGAAAAACAACCAGCTCAGAACTTACCTCTATGTGATGCTTGACTTAAAAAGATGCCTAGAAGAGGTCTTGCACAATAATGTTATGCACTGGAAAGTTTACACAGAATTTAAATGGAAAGAGTTATTACCGGCATTCAGAGAAAATAACTTTTTCATTACTTTCTCTTTTCCCTCCAATCAGTACTTTCCAGCCACTGCCAGTCCACTGTGTTGCTTTAGGAGTATCTTTCAGCTAAGTTCCCAGTGGAGCATCTGATATTTTTCCAAGAAAAGCTTTTGAGGCTCTGAACGAACAGTCCTTGCAGTACAATCCCTGTGCCCAACAACTTTCTACATAAAAGCCCTCATTATGAATTTTGAGTCAGTGGGGTTTTCTCGCTCAGTGTGTGTTGCTGATCAGGCTTTCTTGACCTAGAATTGGTATTTCTCGTACAGTTTGTGTGAAGACCTAAAGCACATTCAAATGCTGTGCAGGCTAATGACTACAAATGAAAACCCCAAAAGAAAATCACATTAAAAAATTTGATTCAGACTTGGCAACTCTGTAACCTCTCCCTTAGCTGCCATCTCATTAACATATTTGTTCAAAAGCCTTTTCTCTGCTTCATTACATAATTTGTGTTACAAAATCCAGATAAACACTCATTATTCCCAGGTCTCCCTGCACCAGCTGGCCATGTTTGAGTGGACAGTGTTGTCCCGGGGAAGGCTTGGGGGGCCGACGTACCATGACACCGCTCCGGAGATGGAGGGGCCACGGCGAGTCCCTGCCCTCCCTGGTGACTGCCACCAGCCCCTGGAGACGGGTGACACCACAGTGGTGGCGGTGACATCAGCCAGGCAAGGACTGAGGCCGGTGGGCACCAGCCGAGCCCGCTGCCCGCGGGCAGCCCTTGGGGTTTGGACCACAGCGCCAAGGGGTTCTTCAGGGTCCTTCCCCTCCCTTCTGCCACACCGTGACTGGGACCACAGTGCTTCGTCTGCCAGTAAAATACCACCAACGGTGAGTTCAGGGGCAGGGCTGCCATGATCCCTGCAGGTTCCACCACCCACGTTGAGCTGGGCAGGGTGGGGCGACGGGCCCAAGGGCTCCTCACAGCCATCCCTGCTCCAGGTGTGAGGGGAATTGGTGGCTGGAGCTCCCTGCGGCAGCAGCCTCCCTGGGGAGGCAGTGACGAAAGAGTGTCCCGCTGCCTCTGGCGCCCCTGAGGTGCGGGGAGGCGGCCTCCCTCTGCAGGGAGCCCCTTGGCCGTCGGCAGCTGTGGGGGCAGAGGGCAGACATGACGGGGTGTTGGAGAGCAGAGGCCGCCATTTGTGCTGGTTTTGTCCGGGATAAAGTTACATTCCTTCATAGTAGCTGGTATGGGGCCATGTTTTGGATTTGTGCTGGAAACAGTGTTGGTAGCACAGGGGGGTTGTCGTTATTGCTGGGTTATTGCCCTCGCGCAGTGTCAAGGCTGTTCCGCTCTTCTTGGCCCTGTCAGCGCTGGGCTGGGGGTGGGCAGGGGGCTGGGAGGGGACACAGCTGGGATAGTGACCCCAGCTGACCCAAGGGGCACCCCATACCGTGGGGCATCATGCTCGGTACGTACAGCCGGGGAGGAAGGAGAAAGGGGCAGACCTTCAGAGTGATGGCATTTGTCTTCCCAAGTCACTGTCAGGTGTGATGGAGCCTGGCTTCCCTGGGTATGGCTGAATACCAGCCTGCCATGGGGAGCAGGGAATGAATTCCTCATTCTGCTTTGCTTTCACTTTCCTGATTAAACTGTCTTTACAGCTTCCTCACTTTTAACCCTTCTGATTCTCTCCCCATGCCAGCCGTGGGGAGTGAGCGAGCGGCTGCGAGGGGCTTGGTGTCTGCCAGCCCTGCTGCAGAGAACATCTCTGCCCATCACTGCTTCGGGCAGTGCTGGTGGCAGCCCTGCCTGCTGCATACACCACTGACTGTAAACTAAACTTATTTGGGAAAGAAGGAGACTGACACCCCGCAGTTCCTCTAAGGACTAGCAAACTAATCTGTATGTGGAACTCACACTAAAAACTAATACTTGCCTGGCAATGCTGCTGTTTCTCCTTTAAAGAATTTTTGGCTAAGCAGCTGTTTGGGGTGGAGTTATTGCAATAGAGGCTTTCAGTTTCGGTTTTTTTTCCCTTCTCTGCTTTTAGAAGAAAAGATATCCAGCAGAATAAAAAGAAAAATCATGGCAGAAGAGAGCAAGTTCTGCAAAAATTGGTAAGAGATTTTTCTCTCTCTCTTCACCCCTACAAAGTGTGAGGATTTCAAGAGTTTTGTAGGATTTTCTATAATGTTATCTACGTCTCCTGTAACAGGGGGAGAAGAGGAAGAACCGTATGGTAGGATGAGTCTACACTAGCCATTGAGTAGTAAACAAAATTATTGTGTATGCATTTTCACATTCCAGGTTGCTGCTTTCTTGGTACTTTGCTGTGGAGAGGTTTCTTCCATAGCCCTCTCCCATGCTGCATGTTCTCTTTTTATATAATATCGCTGTGGGTAATTTTGCAGTGTCTGGCAGAGGAGTCAGTGCATGGACCATGCTGAACCCAGCAGCTGCCTCAGTTTCCCCCCGTGACTGATGTTGCTAAGTTTGTACTTAAGTGACAAAATACCCATTTTTTTCAGGGCAGTTGGCATCTCTCATAGGATAGAAGGCTGAAAGGGGCCATGAGGATGGCATAGCTTGGTGTGTCTCAACTAGTAGTGAGGCCATTGGGCAAATTATATGAACAAAGACTATGAAGCACTGCAATTGAAAAAAAAAAAGTCAAATTTAGAAACATTAAACATGAGCTTAGCCTCAATTATATTTGGTCACAAAGAAAAACCAATGCATAGCCTTGCACAAAGACAGCCTGTGCATTATATTCTAAAAGGTTGTAGGGGATGCTTTGAATAAAGAAGTCGCTGCACCCTGACTCCTTGGCAGACCTACTTTGCCTAAAACTTCCAAATGAATTCTTAAAAAGTCTGGTGACGGAGACGACATATTCCCACAGGAAATCCATTCCATTGCTTATCCATCGTGATCATGGGAAGGTTCTCCTCATGTCTAAGGCAGATTTCTTTGAGGCAACTTACCTTTTCTAAGAAAATTAGAAGAGTTCGCTGCCCCAGGACTTTTTTGCTGTGTCTGCTCTGTCTTGGTACTGGGCTGTTGGTAATTTATGTGACCTCATTCTGGCCACTCCCTCCACATTGAGCAACCAGCCCCTATGGTGTATTGTATTTGTGACTAAACCAGGGTTGATAATACACCAATGTTTTGGCTTTTGATGAACAGTGCTTGCAGAGTGTCAAGGTTTTCTCTTTTTCCCCACTCTGCCTCCCCTCCCAAGTGAGCAGCCTGGGGTCGAGCAAGAGTTTGGGAGAGAACAGAGCCAGGACAGCTGACCCAAACTGATCAGAGAGGTATTCCATACTGTATAATCTCATGCTTAGGAATAAAAAATGCATTAGAGGAAGAACAACGGGATCAGGTTTTGGGTTTTTTTTGCTTCCAAGGTGGTTGTTGTTCAAAGGCTGGTTGGTATAGGCATGCTTGTGAGAGGTGGTGATGTTTGCTTGACTTGTTTTTTCCCTCCTCACCTCTTTCCTTCAAGTATTAAACTGTCTTTATCAACCTACAAATTTTCTCACTTCCATTTTTCTATTTCACCCCCATCGCACTGTGTGTGTGGTGGTGGTGAGTGAGCAGCTGTGTGGGTGCTTGGCTACTGGCCAGGGTCACCCCACCACACCAGTTTATTTACTCTTCTCTCTTTCCTATTTATGTGCTCTGTAGTAAACGAGATGTGTCTGCTGCCAATTTCTCGCTCCATGAGACCCATTGCTTGCGATTTCTCACTCTTTGTCCGGAATGTGATGAACCAGTTGCCCAAAAGGATATGAAAGACCATCAAAGAGAAGCACACAAGCAGGTGGGGAATGCTACAAGTTCTTCAGGGTTTTCTAGCAAAAAGCAAAAAGTGCTGCCAGTGCTGAAGTAGTACGTTGTCTTGATGTCAGCTGGGAGTTAATTTTCTTTCTAGTGATTGCTGTGGAAGGAATGACAATAATACCTATTGTTTTTACTTGTTGCTCAGTGATATTTACACTGTTCAAGGACTTTTTTCAGCTTCCCATAGAGGAATAGACAGAACAACTGTAGTATCTCAGTTTCCCCAGAAATACAAATTACAGATCAAGTATGGATATGCCCCTAGTGCTTGTGAATTAGCCAGAGCATGCAAGTTAAATGATTTGATTAGAGGAAGACAGTCAGTACCTGATGTGACATAAACATTGCTTGTACAAAGTTATGGCATCAATGCACCTTTTTGACAAAACTGAACTGGCAGAGTAAATTTAGCTCATATACTGAGGTAATAGCATTTTTAGTATGGCATTAAGAACCCTGTAGCTAGAGGTACTATGTTGAAGCATGAATGCACAGGCATGACTTTTTAATTCTGTTTTACTAGTTTTATTGTTTTAGCAGTTCCATTGATTTCACTTACTTAACACATGAATAGCTCTTGAGGCAAACCTATAGAAAGCTAGAATACCTCTTATATTTTCAGAGGAGCTATTATGACGTAGACTACCTAAATATCAGAGCTATGCTTCTAAGTTAAACCTCAGTCAAAAATTTGAATACACACCCTTTGTTTCACATCACACGGGCACCTTCGAGAACTGGATCCCTGCACAGAATGACAGCTTCTTGCAGAATCATCAGATACCTGTTTTCCTCAAAACCTCATCAATACAGCTCAGGCCTGTCAGCAACCTGAAGCTGTATTGGCATATGAAGCACTAACCACCCTTCTGTGGTCCCAGTGAACTCCTGTGTGTTTTGCTTGCAGGTCAGATGTAATCTTTGTCACCAAAACATGCAGCAATACCAGTTGGAGCATCATGAGGTATGTATGGAGTGTAGTACTTTTTACCTTCTATGCTGATCCCTTAGACCAGCCACCAAGAGTCGCACTAATGGGTTCAACTGCAAAAACATGTAAATCCCTGACTCCTGTCCTGGACCATGAAGAAACTTAAACCTCTCAACAGTTTCAGTGTGTTGGCATACCTTTTCCTCTTGTATGTAAGTATATCCCATGGTGGTTGCTCATCCAGTTGTGATGGGACAGTCTGTTCCAGAAGATAATCTATTACTTTCTCATCTTTGGCATCTCAAGATGATGTTCTTTGAGGGCTTCTCAAAGACATTTCTGTCCTACCCCCACACTCATATTACTTGTTTTTCCAGTGGAGTGGTTATACGAAGCGAGAGTCATCTCTCGCATGGGAGCCTTGCATGGGAACTACATGAGTGCAAGGCCAAGAACAGCTAAAGAGGAGACAAGCAAAACAATTAGCAGAGGCTGGGAAGTGAGAGAAACCTGTCCTTGCTAGCTGTAGTCTAACCATTGCAAGGAACCAAAGCAGTGAAGACGCTGCAGGCTTCCCCTGGTGGTGGTAGCTGAATTTTTTGGAATTTCCTAGGTGGGCTTGTGCTCTGTTGTTAACCTGTACTGACACAGAACATCTTCATTGCTATTGTTTCCCGTTTTGCCTTATATTGCCTAAATCATCCTAAATTAAAGATAGCCTAGTTGATAGGTGAACTCCTAACACAGCTAAGCCTGCATTTGGTTGTGTAGATACCCCTTAAGGAGGGCATTCTTCAACATTCGCTCATTGCTCTCACCCAATGCCCTCTTTTAGTATTGACAGAAAATTTGCAATCATTTCCTCTGTTGATGTGCAGACCAAGGAATGCCATGAACGAGCAATGAAATGCAAAATCTGTGAGCTTGAAATGCCCTTCAAGCAGCTGCAGGAACACCTGAACACCTGTGCCAGCCGAACAGAGCGGTGTTGGGAGTGTAACAAATACATCATGTACAAAGACCTGAACAAACACAAAGAGATTTGTCAGAACAGCAGTCTGTCCTGTCCTAAGGATGTGAACTTTCAATCCAGTGAAGCATCCACTAATCCAACATTTATTTGCCCCGCTGGTAAGCAAAATTCCTCATTGTCATGGACTGGGTCAACTCTGTTAAATCTCACTAAAATTCTCCTGCCTTCTCTACAGTTCTCAGTAATCCAGACTGGGGGGATTGTTGTTTAACCAACCACAGTGAAAGGGCCAGGCCTTGCTATCTGTTATACTGGTTATTGTAAAGCCAGAGTGGTTCCACTGACTGGTAGCTCATAGGCCATATTCTTTTATACTTCTCTTGTGTCCTGGAAGTGAAATAAGTGGAACTTCCTCCTCTTTCTATTTGTTGCACAAGAGAAAATACGATTTAGATTTTTTTCCTACTTCATATATAAAAGCCATGCATACTTTGATTTTTTGAAGTTGAGAGCGGCTTTATTAGGCCTAAGGTATTGGACAGAGTATGTCAAGACGAAAAATTCATGAATTCTGTCAATGATTCCAGAAATGAACAGGCATCAGTAGGTTGGCAGTGGTTGGCAAAATAAGCTATAGAGAAAAAAACCCTGGCAACAGAATTAGCTAGGCCAGGGTAGGAATGAAGCATCTTGAGCCATGGGGCTGGAGTGGAACTTCAGATATCCTGAAGTCTGCAAGAAGGAATGGTGGATTGGTGGTGCCAGAAGCAAAGTGTAGTCACAGCTCTAATTCCTCTTTGGCCAGTGGAATCAGCTTCTGTGCTTCTCTAGAACCGGTAACCATAAGTGGATCTGTGCATCCTGTCTAGATGACTAATGTCAGTACTGTGTTTCTCTCCATTTTTTTTTTTCCTTCTGAAGGTACTGGTGGCAATTTTTGTCAGAAGTGCAGTAAGTCGTTCCCAGATGACCAGAACTCCCAACATCTGGTAAGCACATTTGAAACTGAACAAGAAAATTGACTGTGTTTAATTTCTAGCCAGGTTATTCCTCTGAAAAGCTATATATTAGATAAGAAAGGGCAGTGTGTCTTGGCTCTTCAAACTATAGTTTTCACAATACAATGTATTGAGCTGAAGCATCACAGCAAGGTGGTGTCCACTGTCCCTCCCCATGACTCACCCCGGTCACAAATCCCAACATAACGCAGTCAGGTGTAATGCCAGTCTTCACCTCGTTACACATGCTCTCTTTCAACAGAATAAATGCAGTGCAGCCCATAAGCTGATGGAAGTTCTTGCTGGCCAGTCAACTTTGGAACTCAGCAGTGATCCACCACAGTCTTCTTCCTCCTTGGCTCCCTCTTCCTGCTCTGAGAATGCAACAGCATGGAGAGATGTCCGTCCCAAAGGGAAAGAAAGGGACCAGCCGCTGACCTCTAAAACCTTGCTTAAACTTGCAAAGAAGAAGAGTGGCTTTCCCTCTCCCACAAAAGGCCGACTTTGCACATCACCTCAAGATTTTAAAGAGACACAGTCTTTTGACATGCTGGTGACCTGTGCCCATTGCAACATTCTTCTGCCGCTTCCAACCCTTCGGAAACATGAGGTGAGAAGTGACACATTGAATTCTGCCTCCTACATGCAAAGGGCCATACCCACAGAGTCACTACTTTTCTCCATGCTGCCTGGTGTCCAGTGCCTGCTTCTGGATTCCAAAGCTTCTTGAAATGCTGGCCATAGGTACATGCTGTCTATAAAGGATTTGTTAATTCCCACTGAGTATTTGTGCTCACATCTACACAACAAGATCCATTCCCTAGAGTCTGCTTGAGTTTTAGGAAAATAATAACCATGATTCAAGCCATTAATTTTAAGCTCCAATCCTGGAAAGTCTTCAGCAGCTGTCCTTATTTGCTGAAGGCTGATACTGTTCCTGCTGAGCAACCAGTATGATTATCTCTCAGCTGCATCAGAGAGGGAACTCTAGATAATTTTCCATCCCAACAAAGGGACCCAGTTGCCTCCCTACTGAATATGATTGCATGTTGAATATAATGTTAAATTCTCTTCTGATATGACTGTTACTTATTTTTCTAGATCAAATGTCTACGTTTGACATCTTTGAAAAATGCTAGGATGAAACGAAGAACAAGCCGTGGAGAAAAAGGTACCGGAGAATTTCAGAAATTTAGAATAGAATTCATCATTCAGGATTATTCTACACTGGGTTAATAGGAACAGTGGAATATTTTGCAGAGGAAGTGTGTTTTGGAAAGCTAATACTCAGAATATCACAAAGCTCTTTAGATTCCAACACACATGAGGTTGCATGAAGCAAGCATTGCTTCAGAGCCAGTATCTTTTCATTCTCTCGGTTCAGAGTGATGTGTACTCTGCCTCAAGTTATGCTCCTCTAAACAGTGCAGAACCTTCCCTACTGCAAGCAGAAATCAGCACAAAGGATTGCACAGAACAGATGTTCTGTCCCAGGTCTGTCTGCTCCAAAACTGAATGGAGACTTACAGAATAGTTTCAGAAGAAGTAATTTTTTTACTCCATAGTAGAAATTGCATATTTGTTAGAGGCATTGATACAATGATGCCAGACAATACCTCCAGTTGAGCTTGCTCCAGTAAGTCTCCTTCCTTGCCCTATCCCAACAGGCTGTGAATCTTAACACTTCTCTCTTTGCTAACACCCCCCTCTGCTTCTCAGTTCCTAAGCTGTATTGTTTCCTCTCAGTCCATTTAATTGAGTGAAACTGAAAGCAGTTGTTCTCAATCTGTCCTTTCTCTACTTGGTTCAGTAAATGAGGTGTTCTCCCTGTAAAACTTTCCTCTCCTGGTAAATTAAAGAGAGAAAGCACCAAAGTGAGAAATAGGAGGTTTGTCTAGTTTTGTATTACAGAACTCTAGTCTTGAAATAAAAGTAAGTACGTGGTAATTACATGGATTATTTGTCTTGCACTGTGGTTTTTTTATATTGTTCAACTGAATGATGATATAGGAAGGCTGTAAAACGGAAACTTTAAAATCACTCATAACTGGGCTTTGTTTGTTTTACAGAAGACTCCTAAGACGCTCATGATTAAATCTGGAAATAGAGGCACATCTTCAGATGGAAGCTTCAGCTCAGCTTTTGCAAAAAGCACTGGAAGTGCAATAGCTTTATTGACAAATAAAAGTGACTTGCTCCTCTGAATTGAGAACAAAAAAAACATTACATCCTGCTCTCCTTCATTTCAGCGACCCACTGAACCCAGGGCTGGCACAAACAGCTTAGTCTTGGGAGATTGCAGACACATCAAAAAATAACTGGGGGTGTTCTTCTGATACACAAATGGAAACTAATAGAGCCCCGTGGTGGGAAAGTTAGACATGGGGAGTGAGTGGATGCTTTATGCTAATGTTTGTGAACATTTGTGAAGCAGCCTTTGCTGCTTGGCATCTTACATCAATAAATGCTAGAACAGAACAGTTTTACTACAAGGTGCCATTTTCCTCTCATCCACCTTTAGCAGTGTTCAGCCTTACAAGCTGCTGTGGAACTAATGTACATATGCTGACCTATAATTTAAGTAACATCTTGCTTCTCAGATCCAGACATGGTGATATCTGCATCATTTATGCACGTGCACACATAGGATGCGAAGTCAGGCTGAGTTCATAGACTCCGGCAGTGATTCAGCAAGAGCCCAGGCTGGTCTATGTGTATTGTACGTGTATCCATGTGGGCAGGACTGAGCTGAAGTGCACCAAGGGATGTTCCAAGAGCAGATACTGCTAGCCTTGTGCCCACTGGGCCAGTGCCAGCACCGTGAGTGGGACAGCGGCTGGTCGTGTGGCCAGGCAAGTGTCGGCTCCCGTAACCTCCAACAAAGAGACCATAACAACCAGCAGCTATTCCTGCATTCACACCCCGCTAATCTCAATCTGAGACTCTGCTGCTCACAGGCCGAGAGCCCGTAACTCCACTCCCTGGCTTGTTTTGCTTATCAGTGTCTGGTGAACTGCACTTAAAGCTTGCGGGGGTTTGTCCCCCACATTTGTTCCCAAACTCTGTCCAGATTTAAGAAGGGATTTTCAAGCACTGTCTAAGACAGTACTCTCACTGAGGATCATTTAAAGTTTTTTAAAAATTGTTCTGAACTGGTAAGGTCTAACATTGAACATGCTGCAATGACACGGAATTTTCTGTATTTGGGGGCAGAGGAAAGGGCTGTGAAAGCATGTCCGTTAAAGCCATATCACTATGCATAAATTTAGCCTCTTTTATTCTGCACTCATTAGACTTTCTCATAGCTTAGTATTCTTATTATTCTTTGATACATGTCACAGCAATGGACTTGATGGATCCCCACACAAGCATAAGCTCTCTCACTGCTGGTTTTGGGGTCTGTCCAGGTTCCAGCAAAGCTGGACTTACCAGGCCCCCAGGAACTTTTCCTTGTTGTTCTTCAAAGCCTGTTTGAAGAGGGCTGGTAAACATAACATGGTCTGAAGAGAATCCACAGTAAATGAGTAAAACAAGTTTGGAGACAAACTGGGGAGGCAGCTCGTGCGCTACATTCTAAATCTTTGCACAGAGAAAGGCATGAGAGCATTTTCATCCCTTCTGAAAAGGAACTTTGGAAGCTTTGCTGCCCAAATGCCAGGGAAGGTGCTTTGCACCTAGAAAGAGCCCAGTTTGCCAGAGAGAAGAAACGTGTGGAGCAGGCTGGTGAGGGATGCTGGCACCGGCCCCGTCCTCACAGGCCATAGGCCATCAGGGGTCACCCCGACAGCTGGGGGGTCACCATGTACTGCCCGATGGCAACCAAAGTGGCTGTGTCTGAGGAGTGTCACAGAACTCACATTACAGCACGAGGCCAGCTTTGTCCTTACCACCTTTGCTTTTCTTTTGGGGCGGTGGGGGAAGAAAGCCTAGCGGACTAGAGTGATATTTCCTCTGCTCTGAAGGGACCAGCAGTGCTGCTCTTGAAGCTGCCGGCTGCCATGCCACCCTGTGGCTGCTGCTGGTCCTGAAGGAGCCGGAGGGGGTGAGGAGCTGAGGGGTTCCTCTGTTGCTCCTGGGCTGTGCAGACTTTGGCACGGTTACCATTTGGTAATTAATAATTTCAGGCTCCCAGCAAGGTTATGGGCGACAGCACCCAGACAAAGAGGCCAGCAGCCGATGCCCAAGGCCCAGAACCCTCCTGAGCCTCCCTGTGGTGCTCTGTGTGCAGGCCAGGAGCTTATCTCTGCCAGAGCAGAGCCACTGCTGAGCCCCGGAAAGTACCAGCCAAATAAAAATGCCACTCTGAAGGATCTTGAAAATACCTGAAAATAATCTGACTCCTTCCTTTTCCCGGGGTGAGGAAATGGCTGTTACAGCCACACGGGGTGTCACCCCGGTGCTGGTGGTGCTGTGCTCACCCTGTCCAGCAAGGTGACCCCTCTTCCCAAGCTGTGAGCTCCCTGAGGACAAAACAAGGCTATTCATTCTTGCAGAATGACCTCTTTAAATTGCTGAGTTCCAGAGGGAGAGTGAAGGACCCGTGAATTTGCAGAGACAAAGGACCGTGTGGAAGCAGTAGTGGCCCCCACTTACCACAGTCCGAGGGGCCATAAGGGACATGGAGCGGGCAGCACTAAGGTAAGGGTGAGAAGCAGCCTTCCTTTTTCTTTGCTTCCCTTGGTTTCCAAATTCCCCAGATCCGTAGCCCAGTTTGGTGTGACAGCAGAATTAGCTTTGGTCACTAGATGGCAATAAAGAATCAACGTGCTTGTCCCTGTTCGATGGGGATAGTTTGTAAAAGCTTGGCCTAGATTTTCCCTGGGAGAAAGAACTGGAAGATGCTGGAGAGACCATGAAAATAAGTTTGCAATCATTCTGCCTGGTAATGAGCATTTGGTTTGTTATTGTCTGTGTCTTAAAAAATAATAGGTAGGTTGTATTTACCAAGCAGAAAATGATTATGATTTAAAATGATTAGAAGTATAATTCTGAGTAAGAAAAGGAAGCTCAACCTCACCAGGACAGGTACTCAGAGGATACGGCGTCATCCTCCTGGAATACTGCTGATGTTTCAAATACACTGGGATCTCAGTGTTTTACCCTGGAGCTTAAGACACATCTTTATTCTTCAGCAGCAGCAGGAAGCAATCAATTTCTGTATGACTCTCCTTCCCTGGTAATACCTTACCTACATGCCTCTCCATGCACATTTTTAAAACAATCTTTTGTCATAGTGAAAACTAATGGAAATCTTTGAGGTACCAGAGTGCAGTGCACCCTGTGTTTGCCTGTTTCTCAGGGGCTGTGTGCTGGTGGCATCCCCGCTGCCCCGCGTGTCCCTTGGTCTTGCTTGAAGGTTAATTGCCTTTGAAGGCGGGAGTTTTGAGTGTACAAAAAATCACAAAGCCAGCTGGCATATCCTGCTCCCATGTAGCATTTTGATCTGAAAGCAAGTGTTACAGGAAGCAGAAGGAACTAAATAAAGAAATTAAACTGACAATATACCCTGCAGTGAGCTGATGGGGAGAAGCTGAATGACCTATTTTTCTATTTGCCCACTGCTGCTTCTTAGTGGTTCTGTTGCAAAGGACAACGCAGGATCTCAGTACTTATTGCTGTCTTCTATGGGATGTAGATTTTCAATAATCCAGGTGGTAAAAGTCAGCTGCTAAGAGCAAACACAAGGCCCCCATACCACTTCAGCATGTTTAAGGAAAAAATAAGCAGCATTTTTTTTCACAAACCATACCCACCTATGTAACTTGCATCATACCTCATGACTGACAGTTCATTTGCTGTTGAAGGGCTTTCTGGGCTTCTTGAATTGAGTTACAAAAATTTGGCAAAAACCTAAGCCTAACTACTTTTTTGATTATTTAGGAAAAAAAGACCAACACAAAAAAGAAGCAAACTATTAGACAGATGACCAGGACCGGTCATTTCCTATGGTGTATGAATGTTTTTCCCAGCAATTCAGAAAGTAATGTAATAAGAATGGAAGTAAACAGTGGGGGAGATTGCGTGTTAAAAGTAAATGAATTGGGTGACTGCCAGTAATTTCAGAGCTGTGTGTTTCTTTGGTCTCAGAAGGCAGGTCTCCTGGAGCTGGGATGCTGCCTGTGCGAGAAGCAGGCAGATCTAGATCAGCTCATATTAACAGCTGTCAAGAATGATCCCGTTCCCTGGAAGGCAGAAGAAGATGTTAAAAGGGTAGCAGCCTTACATATAACTGTGCACCCTTATGTGTCACGCCATTGTGTTCTTGAAGCGCTGCTCGCAGATCCCTCCTTGGATGTAATGCAAGCTCTTTAATGCAGGCCCCTTGCAAGATGCGGGCAGGGAGCAGGCTGATAAACATGCCAGTCAGTAAGGGCAACAGCTTGGTTTTAAAAGAAAATTTCAATAACATTTTCTTGGCTTTGTAAAAAGATGGCATTTAATTTCTACACCATGAAGTACAATGGTAGCGGTTGTGACTGATGATTGCAAAGGCCCGTGGAGATGGTTATTGGACTGCTGGTGCCTGTGGCTGCACTGTCTCTGAACCCCAGTGTGGTTCTGGGCACCTCTCTGCTGTGCTTCCACATCAACAGTGGCTAGTGACAGTCTTGTGTGTGAGGAATGTGTGGAAATGAGGTTAAAACAATGGCAGTAAAGTACTGCAATTTGCATCAATTTAGTCAAACCCACTGGCAAGTCCATCTGGGGGTGGGCAGGAGGCAGTGGAGGCTCTGGGAGGCCAGGCTGGGTGCTGTGGTCAGCATGAGCAGCTCCTTTCATCTTTCACTAGTTTCATGCCTGTACCATAAAAATGAGTGGACTATGGTAGGAAGGGATCTCCCTGCGGTGATGGCAAACCTTTTGAGGCAGCAGAGCAGAAGGAAATTAATCCCTGGGCTGTGGAAATCCTGCAACTGCTCAAAATCCCAACAAGCTGTGTGTTGGAGCTGAGGCAGGACACGACTCGGCAGGATTTGCAGTGGCAGGTGCTGTGCGGGGATCTTCCTGCTCTCCTCTGCTCTTCCAGTAGAAAAATGTCACTTTTCTTTCTGTGAAATGGATGCTGCTGCTCGCACAGGCCTGCACAAGATATTGAAAACTGGTTTCCCATGACTGCAGGCAGCGTGAGGAAATGAGATTTTGTGCTTTCTGTTGTATTCCAAGACCACAGAGCGGGAGGACGGGGCTGTAACAGCATAAAGTTCTGTATCAAATTTTGACTGGGTCACAGTCCCCTCTAGTGCCTCTAGATATCTCAGAGGCGAAAGGTGGTGACTGGACTTGTTTCTAGCAGTCCATTTGCTGTGCCCAAAATTACTTTTTTCTACCAAATACACTGCAAGTTTCATATCTCTTCTTGATTCTTGGTTGAGTGTGTTCTGCCTTTACCAGCCAAACTGTATTTCTCTTTACATCACCATAATTAATTTATAAGCTCAGAAGTGACAGATAATATTTATTATGGAGATGACTTCCTTGAACAAGGTCCCTGAAATAACCTCCAAGGATTTGTAAGGAACCTTACATTTGGTAATTAATTATGCAAACCTACTTTTAACATATCTTCAGGTAATCAGAACAAAAGAAGACAGTTGTCTTTGTTAATTATCATGAAAAATTGCTTATGAATATTGTAATTATACACATTACTGTGTCTGCTGTCACTCATGGCTGGGGTACCTTTAGGCAGTATTATTTTCCTCCCATTGTCATTGTAACAAAGGGCTAATGAAAAGGGCTGAAGTTAGAGGTGCTGTATTTTAATTCCAGAAAACATTATTTGCTTGTTTCCATTGGAACTGGAAGCTCAATGCAGTGGCTGCTGGGGAGGTGGGTGTCTCCATAAATGGAGCAGTAGGGTGTCCGTGGCCAAAGCCCCTGATGTGGCCTGTGCTCAGCTTCTGCAGAGGAGCTGTCTGCTCAGTGGGTAGTCCCGACCAGTGGGAGTGCGGTCACACTGGCCATGCAGCCTCTGGTGCTGCTTTGACATTTTCTGTACCCTGGATTAAACCAACACACCAGGTAGAGCAGAACTTTTCCATGACCATCTAAAATTGCTTTATTAAATGAGCTCTTTCATCTATCTTTGAGATAAAGCCGTATCCCACATCAGCTAGGAATTTGCCTACTAAGTTATAGTAACGTGTGTTCACAGTTCAGGTTCTCTTTAAGGTGATAAAGTCACAAATCTGAAGGTCCCCCAGGCAGTTCTTGAGAGCTGGACAAGTGTAACAATTAATTATGGACTCAAATTTAGCTCTCTGGCACTTAACATGGCCAAGTGCTTGTCCTTCTGCAAAAGCAGATGATCCATCAGAATGGGCCAGCTCAGCCTTTGGCCCTCATTTCTTCTCCAGCAGACAGCTGATAAAGGAAATTGCCGTTAAATTAACTGAAGTTTAAGAGTTCACTTTACAGTTGCTCTTTATAGTACAGAGAAGGTCTTTGAATTTCCATAGCTTGACACTCACTAGAGGTCAATAATGTATCATTAAATATCTTTGTATGTGCTGCTAATACACATTTTCTGCTTTACCTAGTACTGGAAATGTTAAATAGTTTTGATGCCTGATTACAAGCACGTCTAGAGATCTAAGCTCCATCTTTAGCCTGTGCTTCCAAGACCCAATTTTCAGAGATACTCTTGAGGCAGCTTGATTGAACACTTTGGTGAAATAATCTCAACACATGACCTGCTCCCCCTCTTTTGCTTCTTACAGATGTCGTCTCTGTGTGCACACAGAGTGTGTAACCACCTCCCTGAATCACAGGTGAAACACCTGATTGAAGATGGTGACTTTTTGTTTCTTTTTATTATTTGTATGGGTATTAAGCCTTCCCTCCAGCTGTGCTGATGGCCCCATCATGTTCAGGAGTGTTCAGGAAGAAAGCGATGCTCTGAAGATCTTATCCAAATACCTAAGGCAGGAAAAAGGTGGGAAGCTGGAATTTTTTCCCCTCTTGCAGAAGTAGAGAGTTGAGACCTGGAGCTGAGAGATGCCAATCTCACATGCATTTTCCAAAGTCCGTTGGAGAACCCAGAGGATCCAGGCTTTCGGCTCATTTATTTTATCTCCAAACCAGAAAACAGGATAAAAACATACTTAAAATATGACCTTACTTGGAGCATTTTACAGAAATTAGGTTATCATGTTTTTTGATGAAAACTCTGGCAGTGGGTTTTATCTGAGTGTATGTGCACCTTATGCGGCAAGATTAGGCCATGACAGCATGTTTTTTCCATGTTTTTGGTGTTTTCCTTTTTTTTGGGGGAGGGTGGGGGGAGTGTGGGGAAATAAATGTGTTCTTTGCCACTTTCCAAAATCCTGAACAGAACTGGTGAATAATCGTCATGACTGAGTTCCACATTTGAAAACTGGAGGATGGAGAAGTCACCTCAATCTCCATAAGATTGTTTTGAATTCTTGTTTTTAAGTCTACCCCCAGTATCCAGATATTTAAAACTGCAGAGACAGAAACAAACAAAGAGAAAACTGGTTGAAACACAGGAGATGATGCTGGTCCTTGATTTCAGAACCTGACCCCAAAGACTCTGATCTCTGCAGGCAAACCTGCTTCACAGGTATGTGCAGGTGCTGGTGCTGCCCCGTGCTCATCATCTTACTGTTGTGCAATTAGGGGCTGTAACTCTGATGTCACTTCAGCTTTGTAGTTTGCCCTTTTAATTTTGTCTGTTGCTATGGTAGCAACAAATTGTTACAATCACTGCTGTTTATATTGCAATCCAAGTCACACCAATAGAGATTGTGGAAATGAAACAATAACTGTATATTGCATTTGCTGTTGTATTTAATAGTTTGTTCACAATAATCAGGACTTATTGAAATCTTTTGTTCCTGAAGCATTTGGAAAATTGCTTTAACTAAGGGGTTGTCAAATGATAATTTATTGTCAATACATACTTACCCAGTGCTTTCACACAGCTGGACAATATTTCTTTGCACTGTTTCCTGAGTATATCCTTGAAAATTATTATTTTTAATATCCTTTCTAGTTTTGAAGAATGTCTACTTTTTTTTTTTTTTTTTTTTTCCTTTTTACTAATCATAGTAGTTTTTTGGGTTTAAANATGAGAATGGCTGGAGAGCAGCCCTGGGAAGAGGGACTTGGGGGTGTTGGTAGGTAAGAAGCTCCACATGCCCCGGCAATGTGCGCTGGCAGCCCAGAAGCCCCCCGCACCCTGGGCTGGATCCCCAGCAGCGTGGCCAGCAGGGTGAGGAGCAGGAGCCCCTCTGCTGTGAGGACAGGCTGAGAGAGTTGGTGGGGTTCAGCCTGGAGAAGAGAAGGCTCCGGGGAGACCTTTGAGCCCCTTCCAGTCCCTAAAGGGGCGCCAGGAAAGCTGGGGAGGGACTCTGGATCAGGGAGGGGAGCCATAGGACAAGGGGGAAGGGTTTGACACTGAAAGAGGGGAGATTGAGATGAGATCTGGGGAAGAAATTCTTTGCTGTGAGGGTTGTGAGAGCCTGGCCCAGGTTGACCAGGGAAGCTGTGGCTGCCCCATCCCTGGAGGGGTTCAAGGCCAGGTTGGAGGGGGCTTGGAGCAACCTGGTCTGGTGGGAGGTGTCCCTGCCCAGGGCAGGGGGTGGGACTGGATGATCTTCAGGGTCCCTTCCAACCCAAACCATTCCATGATAGCAGTTTCTGATTTTTTCTGGTGTCTCTGCTGCAGCTGGGGATGGAGCGTTTCCCGATCTGTCTGCCTCAGAGAGCTGAGGTTGCAGGGTATGAACTTTATTTTCTGTGTGGGTGAGCCCTAGAACCTCTCCTCCGGCTGCAGAGCCATGCTGCGCTCCTTTGGTGTCCAATGCCTGGGCACAACCCAGCCCCTGGAAAGGCCGAGGCTCCTCTGCCTGTGGAGTGTCTGCTCTCGCAAAGCTGAACCCAGACTGTCTGAATAGGAGGCCAGTGAGGCAATTTGCTGTTTAAATGACCCAATGCACATTCGGCATATTGAAGAAAAAAGCCATTTCCTAGTAACTAAATCTCATTAAAAAAGCAATTTTCCAATCAATTACAATGCAATTTAGCTGCTAACTGTTTAATTATCAAAAAAGAAGCTATTTTGTTCTCTGTTCCTATATTTATGAACCATGCTTTAAAAATCTCATCTTCTGAGTAGCTGTTTGGAGAAATGTGACTGCTCTATGGATGCAATTATATTAAAATTATCAGTTCAATGCATTGTATTAGTTCAAGGAAATATTGTTTGCATGGAAGCTTTTGAAATAGGAGATTCATTGATTTCTACAAAAGCTTGAATCTTTATTGTTATTTTCATGCACTATAAAAATTGCATTATGTAGGTTTTATTAGAGGAGCATTATTTCTTTTTTTTTTTTTCTTTTTTTTAATCCTGTGGAAGAATTTCAGTCCTGGAAGCATATACTGAAAATAGAGCAAGGTTCCTCTCAAAGAGACTGAAAACACAAAATGCAGAGGTGATTTATAAGACCTGGGATGATGGTGCCTGGCTGTGACTCCCTGTCTCAGGGTAACACCATAGTAAAGGATGCACTTATGGCTCAGTTCTGAGAACAGGAAGCCATTAAAGCAGCAGTGCTGCCACATCATGAAATTTTTATTAAAAATCTTGCAATACTTGGTGTTTCTTCTTAAAGCTCCGGCTCCCAGAGTTATCTGAGACTTTCACAATTTCTTTTCCTAATGCTGTTTCAAGTCTTTGAAGTTTAAAGAAAATCTCAAACCCAGAAATTTTCCAGCCTTCAACAATGGATGGAACTGAAAAAGAATGAAAACCTACTGATTCCTCACAGTTCCTGCTTTTTAATGTCCTTTGTGAGTAGATCCTGCCTAGGTGTAACTCCCAGCTGCCATCTGACACTCTCCTGAGGCCGCTGGATAAGCCGCGTGCATCGGGACCCTCAGCGTTTGTCCCTTTACTGGGGGGTCAGTGGGGTGCTGTACTCTGAGACAGCCAAACTGGGCTCGGTGCAGACCTCAGCGCCGCTGTGTCTGCTCCTCTGGGCATCTCGGGGAGGTGAGCTCTTGGGGAGGCGTCTGAGACCTGCAGTGGGGCAGGACCCCATCCCCAGCAGCAGAGTCTGTGCTGAAACCTGCCCTGGTCACAGCGGGCACAGAGTGGTTTCCTTTCCTCGGGCTGCCCCTGTCTGTGATTAACCTTGTTCTATACAGCTGGTGAGGTGACGGAGGGCCCGCAGCCACTCATCTTCCTCTGAGCCCATGAGCATTGAGAGGCTGAAGGACGGTGGGAAGCCAGGCACAAGTGTCAGGAACATTTCTGGGGAACCTGGAGAGATGCCTGATGAACCCAAACAGCCCACACCTCTGAAGACAGAGCAGAGCCAGATGAACCCCTCTTGCTGTCTAAAACTGGTGCTTGTTTTCAAAAAAGCTGTGAGAACCTGTGCGTGATGAGAACAGGGGAGGTGAGACTGCAAGGCTCATGGGACAGTTTAGCAAGCATCAGTCTGTGTCCCGAGGCTCACTTTGGCCTGTGACATGCTCTCTGCTTTCCTCGGTGAGTCCTGGCCGTGGTGCCTGCTGTCACTACAGGGGATGGGCGGACACGTCGGTGCTGCAGCATTGCCCAGATGGGTGGCTTTGGCTTGGCCCGTTTGCCGTGGCAGAGGTGGGGTTGTCCCGTCCCTGGCATTGTTGAGCCTGAGCCCTGCCAGTCAGCACAAGAGACCCCCCCCAGTCAATTTACAACATTCACTATATTCCCAGTTGAAATAAATCTCCATAATTATTGAAATAATTTGTCTCATGCCCTTGGAAATCCAATTACTTCTCTGTAAATAGTCCCCAGCACTCCGACATGCTCAGCCTTTTACAAGTTCAGAGACTACCCCTGACCTTTTCAGAAAGCCCCAGAAACAGCAGCAGTAAGCGCACGTCTGAGTCATTATTCCACATTGTCCCATTTATCTTCATATGGTGTTTGAGGGCCCATGAGAACATGTGGCAGAATGAAAGTGTTCCCATGGTCGACTCCCTGTCCATGGCCAGGGTGGGGGGTTCCCGTCCCAGCTTGTGCCTGGGGGCTGCTGGATGCATTTGGCTGCCATTTACCTCTGCTGGAAGGCGAGAGAGCCCGGGGTGGGGCTGCAGGCAGGGCCCTCCAGCTCCCAGCCCTCGCCATCTCCTGGCGCTCCCTCCTCTGCACCCATCTCCTCATCGGGGCCTGCTTGGGGCTGCCATTGGCCCTATGGCCACCTGCCGCCATGGCGGTGCTGGTGTGTGGGGTGGTGGGCAGTGGCCGCAGGATGTGGCTGGCTCCAGGCAGAGCTGGAAATGCTCTTTGCCAGTGTTACGGGGCAAGGGTCAGTCCCCACCGCTGCCTCTAGTGAGGGTTGGGGCCGTGGCACCAACGGGCCTGTGTCCGGTGACACTCTTGCATGAGCAGAGAAGAAAAATGGCTTGTGGGCTGTGTTCCTGCTGGTGGAACTCATCATCTCCCTGGGAAGGGCTCTCTGGTGGCTTCCTCTGAGCAGGAGGAAGGGAGCTGAGAGGTGAGGGAGTGGGGAGGACTCTTAATTAGGAGGTAATTAAATAGGCATTTCTCTGAGGTGTCACAGGAATGAAAATTGAGTTTAATGGTGATGGTGGCTGGATGTCTAGATTTTGTTCCTCCCGCTCTCACAGCTTTTAGACCATTGCAGGACAGTTGTTACACAGAACTCCTGAACAGGCCGAGCCGCGTGCGCTGCCGTCTGGCTGCGGCCACCACTTGGCTTATGTTTGTGTGCCCTTGTGCGTGTCCGGTCAGTGCTTAAAATTATGGTGCAGAAATAATACCAGATGAGGTAATTATGAATCTGCTATTGATGTAATAAAATTTTCAAAAGCATGTAATGGTTTTAGGAATAGTTATCTGTTTACAGCTCAGGAACTTTGCAAATCTCATGCTGAAGCACTTCGGAAAAAACAGTAGTTTTTTCTGAGGAACAGCTGTTTTCCCTTTATCTTGCACATGTTTGTGTAGTTATTGTTTATTTCCAGTATTTCTAGGTCTGGAAGGTTCTGTTTATGAGCACAGTGGTATGGCACATATAATTATTTATTGATTTAGCTCAAATGATTAATGATTCAGCTTTAACAGGCCTCTTTTATTGCTGTGCACAAACAGTATTGAGGTAATTAAAAGAGTTTGATTGCTTTGTGAGTAAGGTGAGACCCACAGCATGTGTGTTGCAGGGCTATCCTGGGGTGATGCTGGGGACCCCATGATGCAGCCGGGGACACCCCGGAGTCGCTGCATCACTCGGGACAGCGGTGAGGGACATCTTGGCTCCATGGGGAGCTCTTCAGGTGCCGCAGTGGAACCCATCTGCTGGAGCTGGTGTTGGCTGGGAGGACGGAGTGCCTTTGGTCACTGTTCTCTAAAGGCTTGTCCTCCGTTTTCAGATTTCAGCGTGGGAATCACCCAGCATGTGTGAACGGGATGAGGCTGTGCTTAATGCGGGGGATCAACTGGCTGCAGGATCAGGGATGGAGCGATCAAAATGCTTGCCGTTCAGGCTGGGGAGCACAACTGCATGAGCTGCCTCAGCGCCATCGCCCCATGCCGCTTCCTAAGGAGCATGGAGCTCTGTTTGCGGGTCCAGAGTCTGCAGGAGCCCAGCCTGGCAGAGCCTGTCATCCTCCCTGCGGGATGTCGGGGTGCTGGGGTGCTGGTGCTGGGTTCCTGGATGTCGGGGTGCCGGGTGTCGGGGCCCTTTGGCCGCCCCGTTGTGGCGCTCCCTGAGCCACGTGGTGGCCGCAGCACGCTGGGGATGGTGTCGTGCTCCCCTGAAGCACAGAGTGGTGCTTTGTGATTCTGCCCCTGCCATTCCTGAGTGGTGGCAACAAATTTAGAAGATGAAATGAGTCCAGCAAATGAATTTTAACTGTGAAATGAGACTTCTGCTAAGCCTATCTATTTAGATTATAGAGCTGTGGATTGAAATGGTTTCTTCAGCTTCCCTGCTACCAAATGCCTGTTTAAATAAAAGAAGTTTGCTGAATAATTCAAATAAATATTAGTCAATTATTGATAAACTTTACAATAAAGATTGAAGCATAGCCCTGTAAAACCTCAGTGTGCCTTTATGGCTTTTATTAGCTGATTCTGCTGGGGAAAGAACTGTTTCTGTGTGGAGGCTTTTGTGGGGTTTGTGTTTGTTTTTTTTTTCCTTCTACTGGCCTAGCAGGAGGCAGGGATTAGAGATTTGGCATCCGTTACCAGGGAAGACATGACTCACAGAGGGGATTTACTCCATCTCTGCAGGAGAACCACCGTGAGGGCCAAACACCATGGCCTCGGCACAGGCTGGCAGCTCAAGGGCCCTATTTGGGACCAGCTTTCCTCTAAAATTCCACAGAAATAAACCTGTAGGAAAACTGTATCTTTGGATAGCTGAGTGGAGGCAGAGCTGGTTTTGGCTACAAGGAGGATCTCGGCTCAGTGAAGTCTCGGCCTCTGTGGTGAGGCTGCCCCTGGCAGTTGTCTCCATCTCCTGGACCACAGCTCTGGCTCTTGGGCCATGTTTTAAAATGCAGAGCGCAATGGTGCTGCAGCATTTCGTTGTCAGAGAAAGAAGGAATATTTGCTGTCCTCTCATCTCTGAAGGCAGTGCTTTGTGCTGGGGATGATAAAATGTAGCTGGATGCTTGTGAGAAGCTTGGAGTCCCTGTGCTTGTGCAGGAGCTTCTCTGGATAACAAAGAACTTCAGCCACCGGGGCTGCTCCTGTGGGGCCTCATTGGCTTCGGAGAGAGTTGGGTTGGGAGGAGAATAATAATGATGTTGGCAGTAGAGTAGTGTACCGAGGTACTGAAGAGTATTTACTAGAACCTTGAATTTCTGGAAGGGAAGACCATTTCCATAGAATGAAGAATTAACCAATACATTTTCTCGTGCTAGTGTATCTCCCCAAGACTTGCCCAAAGAGTGTGTGCAAGCGCAAGCTTTTCCTCAAGATGAATGATGAATGAAAAATGGATTTTCAGCTGATGCTGAAGTCTGCTGATACACGCATTCAAAACCAGTTACCTTACTACTGATAAGAATCAAAGTTTATTACTGAATTAGCAAAATAAAAGCCAAAAGAGGTGTAGGAAGTTAACCCTTTCAGCCTATAGGATTTTTTTGGGATGGAATAGAGAGCCACGGGGCTTAAATTTCCAGGTTTGGTGATGATGCACTATAGTAGGCATGTATGTGAAGGAGTAGGTAGGTGTCTCTGTATATAAATAAAACATATAAACTTGCATACGTCCTTGTGAATTGAAATTATGTGTTTTCAAAACAATCAATTACTAGCTAAAATTTAACTGAAATGCCATTCTGCTCAAGTGAGTAATGCTGGAAATATTTGCGATAATTACATACCTGAGTTGGATTTACAAAAGCACAATTACTTTATACATAGTTTGGGATGACTTGGGATGACTTTGATAAACTTGTTCATTTTGTGCTATGAATTTAGAGAAGACAGGGACCATTTCTGTATGAAAATTACCATAAATAAACAATGGGACAAGACCTAGATTTATGGCTTAATGTTGTAATTGGGTTTTGCTGAAGAAAAAGAAGCCTTTCAAAAGAGTGAACTTATAATTATTTATGTACACAAAGAAAGTGAAGTGTATTATAGATGGGTCATCAGCCTATTTATGTAGGAATTGCATTCAATGCCAAGCTTACTGGGAAGATACAAACCTTAACAAAATCCATTGCAAATGATATAGAAAGATAAAAAACCTGCAAAGGTTTCCCTGAGCAGCTGTGTGAACATCCATGAGCCAAGGCCTGGTGGTTCAGAGCTCCTGCTTTCCCAGCCTGGCAGCGGGCAGGACACAGCTCTCCCCTTGGTCAGGAACGATTTTATTTGTCTTCTTGTAAATGCAAGGGCCCAAACGAGGGGGACCGTCCTGGGGCGGCCTGGCTCTGACCCTCGTGTTTGTCAAGGGGGCAGATGTTCAGCAGGGTGAGGTCCTTGATGAGGGCAGTGAAACTGCTGGTTTCCAGTCAGTTGGGGTGCTAGCAGCAGAGACGTAAAGGTCAGGGTAACTGGGCGGGAGTTGGTCTTACAAGGAAATAGTGTTAATCTTCTCAGTTGTAGCTGAATAAACACTGCTTTTTATCCATTAAACTGATTTAAGTATCTAGAAGGAAGATATCTTTCGGACTGGCAGAGAAATATCTAATTAAATGTTTAAATCATTACATATATACCTTATAATGAAAACATTTTATCAGACTGTCTTTTTGAATCTAATGGATTATTTTTTTACTTAAGCAAACCATACATTATTTGGAACATTAATATCTAGGCAGATTTTTAATCTGCTATCAGAACAGAAAAATAAATTTCCTAAACAAAGATTAATATTTGTTTTTAAGGCAATTCATCAATGATAAATGACCTAATTACTACATCTATCACTTTACTGAAGCATGCTTTCAAAGGACTGCATTAGATAAACAAATGTTACTATTGGAATACAGCTAGGAGAAAACAAAAACAAATTTTAAGAGGCCCTCCTTTGAAATTACCTTGAAGCAAAAACTTTATAGCTAAATTCCTAAAGTCTATAGTATGTTTAATACCACAGTTAAAGCATCCAACTATAACTTGGCTTTGAGGTTTGGGGTTCTGAGGACAGGGACCGTGAGCAGGACCACATGAAATGCCAATGAGGACAGGTTCCTCTCTCGGTGGTAACGAGCAGCTGGTGGTTGCAGCCCCTAAGGCTGCGGAGCCAGCGCTGGCTGTGAGGCAGGACCATAGATGTCTGTAGGGTCGGTGAAAATTAATATTAATAGTCTGGGTTATGAACTAATACAAACTGGTGTTGTTCAGAGGAAGTCAATAAAGTTCCATTGACTTACATGGTGCAAATATTTGGCTCAGTATTTGCATTACTGGGTAGGGATTACATTAGCAGAATGGGTACTTGTTGTCCCATGGCCTGTGCTGGTGTGGGGACACTTTTTTCTAAAATCAGCAAATAACACGTACCATGCATCTTCCTGAACTGAAAATGTGATCTTATTTTGTAACATACCGGAAGGAGTTAGTGTCCACTACATGCCAACCTGTCACCAGCCTCTAAATCCCCCCTCATGGATTTCTGTGCAATTACAGCCTGCTGGGGAGCTAAGAAAGGGAGATTCTGACAAACGGGCTGTAATCTGTGACTTAGATGAATGAAGAAGTAGAGCCTTTCTCCTTTAAATTTATCCTTTATGAATTTTAATAAGGGCATAATTTGCAATAAAAAGTGTGCTCTGTAATAAAAATCCTGCCCTGGCTTTCATGGAAGGGTGCTGTTTCAGAACAGGTAATTTGTAAATGGCAGTAATGACAAGGTGTGCAGCATCTTCACTTTGGGGTGGAATAAGCAGGAATCGTGTTTCAGGGACAGACAGTGTGGGATGCGCTGGTTTAATTGCGGTCCGGCTGCTGGAGCGCAGTGGGTGGACGGGTGCCATTGTAAAGGTAGGATTTCGAGGGTGTGAAGGTCCCAAAATCGATGCTGATGTCAGGTGAATTGGAGACATTTATAATTTTGCAGATTAGTCATATGTTCATTGTATGAATGATGCCTATGTGTGATATTTTCTGCTGTGCATTAAGCTCGATTCTGCGCTGTACCTCAAATCCACAGAGAAAAAGAGAATTTACCTGGTTTTATACTGCCAACTCATTCTCTGGTTTCTATGAGCAGCAGCAGCACTTTTCTGGGCTATTTTCAGGCGTGTGTGGTACGTGTGTTCCCTGGGCATCTGTATTTCATGTGGGGTCACAGCTGAGCAGGCGGGTGACACGGCAGAGGTGTTTCCAAGGGCTCAGTGCATCGTCCGGAGCGATGGCCAGCCTGTCAGGTGGCCACAGGTTGTGGCCTCGTGCCTGGCCTGCAGGCAGCCCTGCCACCCCTGCCGGGGGGTCGGGCTCTCCCAGAGAGCCCCCCGGCCCTGAGATCATTAGCAGCCGCATGGCCTCTGCCAGCACCACTGCTCTAGGTCACCCCCTCGCCCACATTTTTATTAGGAATATGTCATCTTTGGAGAGGTTGTTACTCACAGTAATTACAGAGGGTGATGTGTTTGACACCACCTCCAGACGGTTCCCATCTCCCGTCACCTCTTGCTTCCCTCTTAGTACAGAGGTCTTCCCCAGCACAAATTTCTGAGAGGCCTTGCAGGTTGTCTGTGCTGTTTGGGGAGGAATTTGGTAATGTGAAAAATGGATCCTTCACATCCCTGTGGGTTGAAGGACCAAGCAGCTGCTGTGGGGCATTGATGGAGCATGGGATGGGGTGCCTGGGCTCCTTGTGGAGCCTGTGGACCCACTGGGGAGCTGCTGGGTGGATGCGGGGTCTGGCTTCAGCCCTTGCTCTTCTCTCCCCCAGTGCCAGTACCACCTTCATCGGGGGAGTCTGAGGAGGAGGAGGGATTCGTGCCAGATGAAGCTCTCGGGCAGCCGAGTCCTGAGCACCACCAGGGAGGGAGGAATTGGCAAAAAAGGAGTTTGGAAATGTCCTTCAAAAGTGGGGGGGAATCTGCTCAACATTACCCCTGCAAAACTTCATAACCTTTCTCAGAGACTGAACAAAAGCTATTACAGTCTGGTGGTTACTGCACATTACAAAGGTTATTTCCAAACAGTTGTCTAGCACCCGGGGAGAAAATATATGCCTTGTGGTTGACTAGCACCTGAGTGCTTCCTTCCAGAGGATGTACGGCTCCAGTGTAATGAATACAGCAATCATCAGGTGCTGTGAGAAAAGGACAAATATTATTGTTATGATTAAACTGTGAAGGTTAAATGAATCATTTGGGAGGGCTGAGGCATACTGGTATTAGCCCCACTGGGGAACACAGAGGGAGGAAAATGCCTTTGTGAATTCTCTCCCTCTCTTTTATTAATAGCGTTTTCTTCCCTGAATAGGTCTGCTTTATGCATTTTGGTACTTTCTTACCCTTCAAAATGAAAACACTGCTGTTACACATGTGTTCCTGTGAAGGCTGACATTGCCCATTTGTCCCCATCACAGGAGATATGAAATGCTGCTGTGTTCTTGATCCGGCAGCAAAATGTCCCCAGGAAGCCCCAGCTGTCCAGAAAGGTAGAGGACAGAGTTCTTTCCTTGGCGAAGGAGTCTGGGACGGCTGGCCCTGGGTACAGTCCCTGCCAGTACAGTGAAATAGTGTCACTCGCAGGTGTATGCTGCTTACTCTGTCTTACTGTGCTGCCGTTCAGCCCACATATTCAGTCTGTACTGATATTTCAGGCTGTAATTTTGGATTCCATTAGAGTGAAAATCAGTGTCTCCACCTGAAGTGCAGGAAAGCTCATTCCTGGCTAGCAAGAGAGTTCTATTTCAGATAAACAATAGGGAAAGAAGGAAGACAGTCTGCGGTAGCTTGTTGCTGGGTACTTTTGTTCTTCCATAGCTCTTGTACCTTTGTTCAGAAAAACTGAAAATGTAAGAAATCCCTCTCTCTGTGTGAAGACTGTAACATGTTTGTGGTTTGGATTTCTAATATGTTCTCCATCACTATCTGATGGGTTACTTTGGGCAAAGCATTTTCCTGCTCATTCCCCAGCTTCCCCAGCTGCAAAATGGAGATACTGAGACTGTTTAGAGCCCAGGGATGTGTGAGTGGAAAGTAATATGAAAGAACAGCATATTGTGAGATATAAGGTTTCACCACATCATGCATTAAGGGACACGGAACTGCTAAATGTTCTTATGTTTCCACAGATTTCTCTGAGTTCAGGCTTATCTTTAACAGAGAAAGTGGCTATTTTACAAGCATGAGTTGCACTCCAGTGCACAGCTCTGCCTCTGAGAAGTAATTGGATTTGGTACTTACCTTCCTTTGGAGCCTTTAGAGTTAGTGTCCTAGACATAGACCATTTGGGGGAAACTATTTTTAATCAGACTGAATCAGATCTTAATTTCACCTGCTTGCACTAAAAATTGTTTCACTGATCATACCTTGAAGTAAACATGACAAAATCCGCTCTTAATTCTCAGTTAGGCTGCTGTCGGCAGCAGGAGAACAAAGCATCTCTCTCATGCCCTAAGGAAAACCTCTCTGTTTGCCCCGCTGTGGTCAGAGCCTGCATGAGCAGGGTGGGGAAACAAAAATTCTGTCTGTTGTGAGATTGCTGGCCCACGAAGGCAACTCCAGACTACGTGTGAGAGAAGAGCCACCGAGGCTCTGTCCGTTTTTTGGTCTGCACTTCATTTTCTTCTGCCAGCCAGCTCCCTGCTGAGTTCCAAACCGTAATCTTCAAATTAGCTGGAAAACAGGAACAACAACCCCACCCCCGCAAAAAAGAACCCCACCTGCTTGTGTTTTCTTAAACTAGTCTCCTTTTTTGGCAGCTGATAAACAGAAATTAAGAAGGCTGATGTGCAACCTTTGCTGATTTTTTATTATTTAAATTTTGCACATGAATGAGTGATCACCACTGTTCTTCCTGTGCCAGCCCTTGACAGCTGGCGGTTGTATGTTCCGTGTGATACCTTTAGGATGCACCAAGAACTTTTGTTTTTCTGGAGGTTCTCAAGCCACGTCACTGCTGAAGCGTTGCAGTGAGTCCTTAACTTCCAGCAGATCTTCCTTGGCCACAGACGAGCCATGTCTGAGGGAGCTTTACAGCCTGTCCCACATGGGACCCTGTCGCAGCAGGGACCGGTCCCTTGTGCTGCTGCTGTCCCATGAGCTGAACTGCTGGGATGCTCGGGAACCAGGCGTGGAGCGATAGCCCTGTCCTCGGGGCACGGCGTATGATGCAAATCTAAATGCATCATTTGCAATCAGAAATAAAGCATGGGAGGCAGGGGAATGCAAACACCAAGGAATTGCATTTTAAAAGCTTTTGACCACCTATGCAACTGATGCAAATTGATTTCAGTGGGGATTCACTAGCCTCAGCTGAAAAGCTGGGTCTCAGTATTTTAGACTAAAAAAAACCCCAATCCCCAGACATTAAAAAGCCCAGATTTTCTTATAGCTTTGCTATGACATTTCATAAAGCAGATAATTGCAGAGGAGATAAAAACACCTGGCATTCTTGAGCAGAGAGAGTGGAGATAATTTGTGTATAGCTCAAGAAATACCAATGTTCATTCCTTAGATTTTGACTGAAGTGCCTCATTAACACCCGGAAACAAAGGTGAAAACAGAAGGGACGGAGCCGATTCCTACTGCAGGCTCAAGTAAAACAATACGGCCTCTTTTTTTGCTGGCACATTATAAAGCATTAGGATGCTGTTAAAGCAACTTAAATCAGAAGAAAGGGAAGTCGCAACAGAAAAATAGGACAGCATTGTGTGTCTGTAATCATGTTAGTTCTAACTGGCTAATTGAGTTATAAATTAGAATTCGCTTTGGACAGCTTGAGGGACACATCAATGCAAATCATTATTTGGTCATCACTAGCTGTTTGCAGGCAGAGTAATCTGATAGTAACAATGAACTAGTAGTGATTTACTAGATTTATTGCATTTTTCACACTATATGCCTTCCAAGCATTTAATTTGCAAGGTTTGTCAGTTAATACCTCCATCTGTGCTGTCAAAAATTCCCTCTCTCCTCTCACAGTTTATTAACCTGGCAAGAATGTCCAAGACAGCATCCTGTATCTTAACACATAATCATTGCAGAAATAATTTTTTTCATAAACAGAAACGCTTTGGAGAGAGAGTGTCTGTTTCATTTGGAGTGATCGGAGCAGGAGAGCTGCCCTTGCTCCCTTGGCCTCTGTGTAGAGGAATTGCACGTGTTGCCTCAAAAAACACGTAGCATTTAGTCCCAGACCTCTTGAATCCTCATCTAACCTCTTACAAAGAAGTCTGGTCTTTACATTTAAATCGGGTGCAAGTAAAGCTGATTAAAAATCCCATTGAAATTCTGATAGGAAAAAACATCTTGCTTTTTTAAAAAATAATCTTTTAAAGCAGCTTTGATGAGAACAGGAGTCTGTGCACCCGAATTCCATGTGGGGAAATTTCCTTCCTTGCCATTACCCACAGGGGTTTCACTGTGGAGGCTGTGGAACTGAGCCGACAGCCTCTCCAGGGGGCTTCAGTTGTTCGTTATTGCTCCGCCATGAACCGGGGGCGGCCAAAACGAACGAGACGGGGGGAAAAGGCAGGGAGGGAGGACCTGTAGTGCAGACATCAGGTGGAAAGGACTGGGCTCCTGTTTTAGTTTCCTTGTGGCTTTGGGCTTGGAGTTTGCTTTGAGTTTTGCCACCATTGCTGGTCCGTGTTAGCAACAACGCCACCAATATTAATTCAAATGTTCCTAGGTGTTCTTGTGCGGTGTTTAAGGCTTGTGCATAAATTATAGGCCAAAGTATGAATGCCACAGTGTCCCTGACCACAGAAAAAACTGCGTTTGGGACCCGTTGTCATTTCTGTTTCAAGCTGTTGGGAAATCCCCATTTCCTGGAATGAATCTTTTGCTTGTTCTGGGAAGCGCAGAAGGCGACCCACGTTCAGGGCTTATTACCAGCTCTTTGATGAAAGGATTCCCCTGTGTCTGCAGCTCCGGGTGCGAAGAAGCAAACAAGGAAATAGAGGGGAAAGGAAATCTGTGCCTGCAAACAGGCGTTAAGTGATGACAAACGGCCAGAGCCAAAGCCGCCTGCAGCATGAGGGGCCTCCCCCATCCCTCTTGGGAATTCACACCATTTCCTCAGGGCACCCGCGAGGGCACCGGAGAAGGGAGGGAGGCTGTGACATTAGGATTCCCAGCTGCTCTCGAAGGCTGCTGGATTCCAATATGTTCCCCCATATGCTTTAACACTTTTGCATTTCTTCCATCTGTTTCTGGGAAATGTGAAGGAATTTAACGATCTTTTCTAGGGTTATTAAAGCAACAGCTGTTGTCATTAATAGAGGACATACTTTACGGCAGCGTGCAAATTCCAGTGATAAATCCAGCCCTGCCACCCTATATTTCTTTTTAATGAATACAACGTTTGTACTGAAACTGAGGTTATGAATACAGTGGGTTCTTAAACTATTATTTTATGATATAGCTTTGGCATAAAAATAGGGTGCATTTTTTCTCCTCTTGTTCCTTATTGCTTTTGCCATGAAATACATTTTATGCTGTGTGAAACAGAAATTTTTTTCTTTTATTTTCTTTTTCCTTCCTCCTCCCTTCTCCTCTTTTTGTTCTCCCTCACAAAAAGCAGACTGAAGAACTGTGAAAAAGTTACTAAAAAAAAGAATGGAATACATCACAACTGAATAGCCATCTTTTGGTGAAGTTTATTTGCATGAAGGAATCATATTTTCCTGTTCATTTTAAAGGTTCCTGTGGCATGCAAAATTGATGGTGACTTTTATTCTATTTGGAGCATATTTTTGCCTCCAGTGACTTATTGTCCTGCATTGTAATGAAGACTGTAAATATCTGCTTGGATACACTTTATGTCTAATTACACACTATCCTGTTTTTCAGTACTTCCACTTAATACTGTATAGTAATGAGCTTTTTTCCTGCATCACTCTGAATTTCCTACTATTTTTAAGTAGTAACATAACCCAACATAATAATTTAAATTTTGAGCTCAGTGAAATACATATTAGGTAATGATAGTGTATGTATTTGCATAGTGGCCCCATATCTAATAATTAAAATAACTTTTCTTAAATATTTAATATTCTCTTGAAGACATTAAGAGCTGCCTAGAACCTGCAAGTGGGAAAGACAGAATATTCCAGGGCAGCAGAATCTTCTTTGGGCAGTCGTCTTTGTCAGGGATGGCTGTCATTCCCGGCTTGTGAAACGCAGCAACATTTGGTTGTCTGAAATAGGATTCAAACCAAGATGGGATCTGAACGTATGTCCCATTTAGTCTGGATTCATGGAGTATCTGGCTGTACTATAGGAGTCAGAATAAATAGGTTTCGACACATTCATCTTGCTGGGCTGCAAATCTAAGTAATTAAATGGTGGAACTGTAAAATGTACCTGTTTATTGTCAAATACTGTTTGTCATCAAGTTAATTTCTTTCTGGAGCAGGACAGGTGGAGTCACGACTTCTGCAGTTTTAAGACTCCAGCAGAGACTGCTCTAGTCCCCTTCCCCACCTCCCCAGAAGCCTGTTCTGCTCTGAGATCACCCTCTCGGTAAAGAAACGCTTCCTCACGTCCCTCTGACCCTCCCCGGGCGCAGCTTTGAGCCATTCCCAGGTGTCCTGTCCCTGCGTCCAGGGAGAAGAGCTCAGCACCTCCTTCTCCAGGAGGAAGCTCTCCCCCCCTCAGGAAGCTCTAGGGCGCCAGGACGTGTCCCCTCAGTCTCCTTCTCTCCAGAGGAGACCAACCCCGAGCCCTCAGCCCCTCCCCAGAGGACGTGCCTTCCAGCCCCTCACGAGCTTGGACGTGGTCATGGACCTTCACACCCTTCCTGAATGGTGGCCCAGCACCGCATGCTACACGCCCGCTGAGGCTGCAGCGACACTGCACACAGCGGGACAGCGACGCCTTCCTCTGCAGCTGATGTTCGGGTGCGGGAGGTATTCGAATTAAAGCAATTAACAGTAGAAAACCACAGTCTTCTAACATCACTTTAAAGTGTTTGAAGTATTTCAACTAGTGTTGGAGTTGTATACAAACAGCCAGGAGCCTTCTGATGAATTTCACTTAGGAGTAATCACTGCATTTGTGTCATTAATAAATGAAAACAAGAAGAAAATGTGTTTCTGTTGTCTTCTGTGGCTTATTCATCCTGCACCTTAAAAAACAAAGCATACAACAAAGTAGTTTTTCATCTTGACTGAAATGCATTTTAAAATTAATTGTTTTACTGGCTTGAAAGCTTCCTAAATTGGATTAGAATCCCATATATATACACCAACCACAGGTAATGGGTGATCTGGCCTGTTTGTTATCTTTCTAATGATTTTCTCACCTAGCATTTTAATTAAAATAATCCCTCCACTGACATCATAAGCAGAGATGGGCAGGAGCTGAAATATTCTCTCTGCCATGGGAGAAGATTTGGGCTGAAATTACCAATTTAAGGGGGATTTACCAAACCTGCACAAAATGCAGATATTGGAACCTGAATTAATTAGCATGGAAATGACTGAGCATGGTTAAATGCATATGTCTTGTTAGTATTCGGCATTGCTACCGTAAGAGGAAAGAATAAGAAACGAAAAAGATGGGATAAAATGAACAAGAACAGGAAGAGAAAAAACAGATTTTTCTTAATCTGTGTTAGTCCTTTCAATAAACTTGCAGACCAATCCAAGGAAGTCATGCTACTAATTCATAATGAATAGTTTTATTGCAGGGTATCTATGTCCAAGGTCTTCTGGCTGCATTAGAGGTAATTAATAAATGATTATTCATTGGTCTAGGGGCTCCATGCTGCCACTTAGCACTGCAGTCTATGCCTTCTCTGGGAAATGAAAAGCAATAACTGAAATTTAGGGGTCTTCACAGACTCTTTGGTATATATTATATGTTCTTTTTTGAGACAAAACTCTGCATTAAAAGCAGCAATCCTTTTCCCAAAGAGCAGGTGCTCAGATATTATGATTATGACCATCCTATAACTTCATGGGTGTATGGATGGCAGGAGAGATGTACAGTGACACAGATGGATGGATTAAATGCTTGACATTCACCTCCACAGAGAAAGATCTGGGTTTGAAATATAAAGTGGAACTGAAATAGAAGTAGAGCCTGCGTGAAATTCCAGCCCTGGTGTGCATAGTTACTTTGAACAGAAATATTTGCTACTTTTTTGACAAGCTGCACTCGAAGTCTTGTTCTTTTCAAAGGAGAGAGAAAGCAAAAGGAAAAAATGCAGCTTGTCTTTAAAGAGCAGCAGGAACTCTGGATCATTTGTTCCTTGTAGCATTTCCTCTTAAATGGGACTTTTCTGCGGGTGCTTCTGGCTGAGTTTTAAAAATTGGTTCTGGGCTTTGTTTTCTTGCCTCATTTAGAGGCAATTTTTCTGGCAAAAATGGGACACTCAGAAACAGAAGAGGGTAAGGCAAAGGCTTGTTCCCCAGGGACCAGTGACCCTTCTCCCCTGTGGCTGGTGGCCGTGCCCGCCGCTCGCTGGCAGGGGAAGGTGGCTGCTCCCACAGGGAAACCTCTGGGCACCGACTGCTTCCCTGGGAGCAGAGCTCACCTCGGCACCCCAGCCAGTACATGAGTAATTTCCCTACTTTTATCCTCTCCTGCTTGATTAGCCGAAGGTCTCAGCAATGCCCATCATGGCATGTGCTGAGTGATGCTGAGAAGCCCTCTCTCTGTGGGCTCCCTCCTGTGTTTCTGGAACACAGAGACAAATAGTGGTGTTGGTATCTGAGGAGTGGTATTTCTTCCCAGCTGAGGAACAGTTAGGAGAGAAATAACCTTTTGCATTATGGTATTAAACAAATATCTTTGTTAAGTGGAAAATAGAAGACAGATTAAAACTGTCAGCCCCAATGTGGGAAGAAAAAAGAATGTCCACTGGCTGATCTGATTAGAGAAAAGGAATCAATGCAGTGTCAGACTCATTTTGCTCTCTGATTAAAACACTGAAGTACAGGATATTCTTGAGAAGAGCATTTGGAGTCTCATCCCTTTGAGTTGAACTCTTTTGCCCCCTTCATACTTCTGACACGAGTGTGCAGCTTGTGGAGACAAGAACCATGAGTGATAATCTGGAGGCAGATGTTTAGAAGAGGAAAAGTAATCAATTCTGCATTTTATCCCTTCTGGCTTGGTGCTAACTAATGGAGTGGGTAATGATGGTTGGTGTGGCTTTTGCCTGAAGATGCCTCGGGCAGAGCAGGGTCCTGTGAGCCCCCTGAGCTGCCCCCAGTCCCAGCATCCCCAGCAGCGCTGGCCACCAGGAAACAGCGCCCGGGTCCCTCTTGGGCAGCGATAACAGCAACAAACCCCATCCGACCCAGCCTGTGGGTCCAGACCCGGGGAGGGCGGTGAGACTTGGAGCAGTGCCTGTTGCAGAGCTGATGCTGTTGCAGGGAGGACCCTCCAAGGTTGCATAAGATTCATTGTATTTGACAAATGGAGAATCAGTCCTGAAAGGGGAGATTGCATTTGAAATGTATCTGGGCTTGGTAATGTTTTGAGTGTAATCCCTCCAGCATTTTTCACTTTCAAGGTGACATTAATTGAAAGATGGATCCCTGCAATTTTGACATTTATAATTCATCTGAGAAAAGGTCAACTTCTTCATGGAATCTTGTTTAAACTGGTAGAACGGCACAGAAATGTCACATTGTCTTTCTGATAGTGTCACCAGTGCTTTGGTTAACAATAGATTCAATCTGTAGTGCAGAATAAAGCCCAAATGCCACAAATAGCTCAATAAGAGCCTACTCCAAAGTGTCTGAGAGATCAATAGAAAGATTTCTGTTGATTCCACTGGTTTTGGGATTCAGTCTAACTGAAACACTAAGAAAAAGAGAAATCAGTGTTGTTACTCAGAAATGCATTATTTAGGTCTGAGGGAGTCAGAACCCCTTCCCCCTTGTTTGGGAGCCCAGGAGCTGGAGAGGATCCCTCTATGGAAAGAGCTCACAGGTGCCCTGGGTTGTTCATGGCCCATCTGGCCCCAACCAATCTCACCTGGGACCTCCCAGCCTGCCTGGCCCATAGGGCTATTTAAGCTCAGCCTGGGGCCATACTCCCTTTCTCCTCTGTGCTTTGGGGGCAATGATCCCAGCCTCACCACAGCCTGGCTACGGGTGTTGCAGCTGCATTGCTTGCTCTGCTGGAGTTTTGCCGTGGGAGCTGGTGAGTCACTTGGGTCTCCTCCTGCTCATTTGTCCTGTTTTGGCTAATGCTTCCCCTGATGGTAGTGGCACTGCAAGGTTAAATCTGAGAGTGACTTGTAAAATCCTGTGCTGGAGGCTACATAGCTATGTAGGTCTCGGAAGCTGCTGTGATTGCCCTCATGTGCCCAACTGGCTAAAAGGCCTGGGCTCCCCCTGTAGATATGTTCAGTGTTAATTTGAGTTCCATTGATTCTCCCCCTTTTCCTGTGAGGTTTCAGTGTCTGTTTTTCTGAGGAGAGCTCATGGGGGGAGCGTGCTTGCTGCCTAGCAGCTGCATCAAAGCAGATTTCTGGCCCTGGAAGCATTTCTTCAGGTGTCTCAGTGGGGCTGTCCCCCATGCAGCTCTTGCTCTGTTTGCATCTCCTGTGCCATTGCAGCAGGAGGCTGCTCCTGCCTCCTGCTCTCTGCAAATTGGGTGTATGCTTGATTGACTCTTCTGGCACATAATGGTATCTGAAATGTGGCTATGCGTTACTGGATGAAGAGTGTGGTGATGGTGATAAAGACTGTATTGCTATCTTTGGAATCAGAGATCTGGATGAAAATTGATTTCTTGGGTTTGTGTTGTTTCCTGAGAGGTCTGGTGGCCAGTCCAGACTCTGGGAGCTGGAGGGATGGGCCCCACTCTGCTTCCCGTGCTGTGGGAAAACTGGGATTGTGGAGTCACAAAAGCCTTCAGTGCAGGTGGAAGTGGAATTTGCATAATATGACATTTGTTTCCCATAAACTTCAGAAAGAGCTGAGCAGTTTGCAAGGTATCTGGTAAAGCAAACATCAGCATTGCAAAGGACCAGCTATTAAGTTATTGCTGGCTACACAGAAAAAATACTGTGGCACCCCATGACAGCTTATGCCAGGAAACTGTACAGTCTTCTGCACATATACCTTCTTTGCTGGAATAATTTTATCTGACAAAAGTCAACCTTCAAACATTTTCAGGAAAGAAAGTAAAGTGCTGCCAGATAGGGGAGGTTTCGTGCTGCTTGACGTGATCACTTTGGATAATATTTTTCATCTTTTATGAAAGACAGTCTCTTGTTGCAATTGTTTATCTTCAATTTCTAATTTTCAGAATGATTGTGAACCAAGTATTACATGTTGGGAAATATTTTCCCACTGACTTAGTGCTGCATGTTTCTATTTATAGATTCACTGTTTATTTCTAATACACTTTGCTATCAAATCCTTTCAGTAATTATGGAAAATATAAACATCAAAAGTTGCTGGGCATGTTAGAAGCATGATGTCAGGAACAATATATTGTGGACCATCAGTCTTGAGGGTTGAAATGTTTTATAAGGAAAATCCCCTAATAATAGAGTATAAAAAGCTAAAGTGACAGTTTAATGGGTTAGAAATTTATATCTCAACAGTGTGGAGGTCCCAAGAGCATATTGGGAAAGTATCACTATAAACTTACTACAGCTGTGTGCTCCTTTTATTGGTATCCTGTGACCCTCAGTGTTGCCAACTTCCTTGTCATGAGTTTTTTACTTGCTTGAGTATTGTGGTAATCAGCAGAATGGATGGATAAGTACAGGTTTGCATGTCAGCACCAGATCAGGAGAGCTTTGGGCTCCCACTTCCTATGACCCAAAAGGTCTGAGACTTGCTGCTCCACACTGTGAACAGGTCCATTAACACATGACTTTCACACCTAGCATATATCAAAATGACAAAATTCTTGAAGCTGCTTGCTCAAATAGTCAACCAGCCTTTTCTGGTAAATTGTTGAGAGGTACTTGATGTTGAATGTGTAATGAGACTGCATCTTGTTGCAGGTGGGGATGATTGTTCCCATTTTTCTTCTCATTTAGATAAAATGTGGAGTCCTGCTATTATTAATTTGCATAGACATCGCTTGAATTGGAGTTAAGATCCTGAAGTGCAATTTGAATTGCTCTGAATGTAAGTCTGTTTACACAGAAATAAGTGGTTTGTGTGCTTGATAGTGAACGAAATGTGCCACCGTCCCTAGGACTCTGCCCAGGGGAAGGATGGGCTGACCTTTCACAACCTCGTTAATTAGCATCACTCTTTCTTGGGGAGACAAGTTATTTGCAGAGGAAGGTCTGCATTCTCCTGTCTTAATCCCTTTAGGACAAGCCATTCTGTTGGATTGTCTGTATTGCAGCAGACACTCCTGAAACTTTCTGGAACGGACCATAGACCTTATTATTTTACATGGTAGAAAAGCTGTACCTCAGCTTGTGTTGTTGGATGGGCATCTTGGTTTACAGATATTTCTAACAGCATGAATATTCTTACTGACTTGTAATGATTTTAAGCATCCATGCAGTCTGAATAAAGCTGCCTTTATTCAAGATCAGTGTGAAGTGCCACACTACCAGAAAACCCATATCCTTACAGGTGTTCTGCCTGTAACCAGTACAACCTGTCAACTCGGCAGCAGCTTGGATTGTCTGCTACTGTGCTTTTTATCTAGAAGATCTTTTCTGTGTGTTGCTGACTTCCTTATTGCTCCCACTTTAATTGCTGGATGTTTCTATCTCCTTTTCATATTCCAGCAGGATTTCTAGTACCCCCAGTGATGCAGGTGAAAGGCTCGGAGCTGGGGGGGGGATTCAGGAATACACAAAACTTGATAAAACTTTGTGAACTGGAAACAAATTCTCTGTCCTGCAGCTCACTCAGCTGGAAACATCTGAGCCTGCTAATCATGAAGTAAACTAATAGCTGAAATGTATTCCTCAAATCACCTGACAAATATCTTAATTAGAGCTTTTCAAGAAAAGTAATACTCTAAATGAGCTGCTGATAGCAAGAACACTTCAAAAAGTGTCTCAGTGGTAGGGGGTTAATCTCTCTCCTGCTCTGATGGTGTCAACTTCTTAAACGGGTAGCACATAAACATGCATCATTACATGCTTCTAGTAGAAACTATAAAAATGGACACCATGCAAATATTTATTGGGGCTGAGGAAAAAAGGGACCCTTTCTATTCCCCACTGCTGAACAGTGAGGGATGGATGCAGCAGCAGCACAGGGAAAGGCAATTATGAAGAAATACATGCCTGCAGTGGAGGGAAAATTGATGCTTAAGAGGGCCAGAGGAAGGATGCTGAAGCTTGACTGACAAAGTCCCTGGACTACTGCAGATGTGTGTCTGAACACTCAAATGTTCAGAAGATCCACTTTGAGCAGCTTTTGGCCAAAGCACCTGCTGTCTCTGAATAAATGAAGAAATGATCATTTAACGACATCACAGTGAGCTTGAACTATTATCTTAATTTCTGTTCTATGTCTATGGTTTGATCAAAGGGACACCAATCTGTGACTGTTAGGTGCTACAGTAGTAAGCACCATTAACTATTAGTGATTACATTTTTTGTGGGAAGTGTTGCCACTGTTACTGCCAGCTGTTTTCATTCCTTGCTGCTGTTTCTAAATATTTGAGCAAATACAGGATAAAATAATCCACAACTTAGTTACTTTTAATAGTCGTTTTGTGCTAACATGCAATGGTTTGAATGTAGGTGAAATGAAACTTCCAGGGAAAAGTCTTTTCATCGATGGGATGACTAGCTTAAAAAAAAAAGACGGAAAAAATTTAGGATATGAAACAGAGGTATCAAATCTGCTTTTAAGAGAAGGCTGGAAGTGCTTTGTCCTGTGCTAGCACCTGAGTACCGCGTGCTGTGTCTGCGGTTTTGTTTAACCTCATCACCTCTCCTCCAGCTGGTAGCGCTCTGTGCTCTTTGCTTTTCTCCATAATGCCCCTTGTCTGAGGTTATCCAATTAACACAGTGAATTTAAACACAGTAAACTGTATTTGAGGTTTGTGGGTCCCATTTGTACCTGGGAATGCTGGGCTGCTCTCACACTGGTGCATGTATGTAGCTATATTTTAATTTTGATCTGTCATGGATTAGTGCTTTGCTGCAGCTCTGTCTGGAGTAAATGACATTTTTCTCCACATTCAGTAAAAATGTGATCCAGTGCAGAGTGTTCCACATATTTAGCAGGGGAGCCATCATATCAGCTTTTCCAAGATACTATTTAAGTGAAACAAATATGTTCTGTATTGGATAGCAAAAAGTGGTGGTTTTGAGATGCTCTGCTGATTTGTATGGTAAGTAAGCTTTAAGTTGTACACCCACTTTAAAAACACAATTTGCAGAACATATTAATAGCTCTCAATGAGGCATGCAAATTCTCATTTGTATGGGACTTCCAGGTTTTTGAGATTGTTCTTTTTGGCTGACCTAGGAAACCCTTGGTAGAAAATAGTCTCTTGGCATGTTCAGATTTTATTTAAGTGTTACTTAATTTGTTTATTGTAATATGTAGTAAAATTTGGTTCTGAAAATGTTAAAACATACCACTTCTAGTGCATTTCTGCTTTTTTCCTTAAACTAAATTTCAGTAAGCATTATATGTTTGCAGTGCATGAGAGATTTTGATAGAACTGGACTTTTTAGCGGTGCTTCTGACTTTGACCTGCTCAAGGAATGAGGTGTATAGATATCCCACTCTATGGCGAAGGATAGTATTCCTCTTCCTTCCAATGATGTGTCAGAAGGAAGCACAATCAGTTTGGAGTTGTGGAAGAAGTCTTTCCTGGATTAGACAAGAAAAAATTTCTAACTGAAATTAGCAAAAGTGAGTAATATACTCTACCTGATATTTTGAAGTTATTGCCTTTTCTGAAGGCTAGAAATGTGTAGGTAGAACTAGAGGTAATTTACTACTTTTACCCAAATTATTGCGAGTCCATTTCTGTAGTGCCTAATTCCCAATGACAATAAAATGTCTCCTGTATTTTTCTAGGAAAGATTGAATTGTTATGATTATTAGTCAAAAATAACGGCACAGAATGCTGATTCACTGTTTGGTGTCTTAGACAAGCAAGAAAATGAAAGACTGGCCTTAAAATGACCTGATGGGCAGGAATGGTCTCTGTTCCTGCCAGTCCGTGTCACACAGGAGCTCCTGCACTGCAAGGCAGCTTGTTATCTGGCTCAGCCTGACGTGTCTGCATGCACCATTGCTGTTCTTCTGCTGGGTACTTCCAATTTTTTGACATCAATACCTGCATGGTTCTGTTTCTAGAGGTGGTCAGCCATCAGGAACAAGTGTCTCACACAAGCCTGTATGACATTAAGTAGTACTTTTGTAGATATCAAACATGTTGAACAAAATACTAGCCAGCCTGAAATCTTGACATTTACTGAAATGGTGCAGAAAGGGATCATTTACTCAGAAGGTGGCATTTCTGAATTAACAAAAAGCACTCCAGTAAACATCAGGAATCAAGTATGTCACCAGACTTCAGAGATCAATAGCATAGAAATCCCAGACCTGAGCCTGATGTATCGATTCACTGAATTTTTAGTATCTACAAAGAGAAATAAACTCTGTCCTGCAGTTCATTGCATCCTAAGGTAGACCTTTAAATTGGTGAAATGACTTATGCTCTAGTGTGCCATGCCTGTTTCTAATACACCATTGATTAGGAAGTCAGTTGAGCTAACCAGCTTGGACATAAGTTTGTGTCACTGGTGTTTTGAAGCCAGATTTGAAGCCTCCGCTCCAAAAAGTACTTGATGCAAAATATTTTGGTGAGTGGAAGTTTCCCTAGGTGGATCCCAGTGTTTGTTACTGCTCTGGGCCCTGTGCGAGAGCTTTTGGAGACTTGTGGCAATTGTGTCAGCAGATAAAAGGTGGAATCTCCCAGCAGGATAACTACTTGTGCACCTGCTGATATTCTCATGGGAATTTGAGTCTGTGAATCTTTGTTAATGGTGTGGAGAACACAGAGAATTCTTAGCATGTACTGAAGTGTTATCAGTAAATATATGCTATTAAAATAATCAGCAGTTGGTATAGCATATTTGTGTGGATGGGTAAGATTGAACAATTGCAGGTCTTAAAATAATGCTGAAATATTAACCTGCTTTTCTGTGATCCTCTTAATTACCATATGTAACTTCTATTACTGAAGAGTGTGTAAATGTACGTGTGCTATGTAGACATCCCCACATATTTCTGAATATTTTCTCAACTGATCAACAAAATAATGGCGTGTTGAGATTAGACACAGGAAGCTTGACCCTTGAAGGGTAATACTGTTTGAATTAATTGGATGATCCATTGGGGAATTTCTCAAAGGTAATTACATTTCTTTTTCAGTAAATTGACTACTTTACTAGTTTACAGACTTTTTTCTTTTTCCAGGGAAATATGTGGTAGAATATAATGTTCTTTAACTCTTTGAAAGAGCAGAAGCTTTCTCCTTCTGAGTTGGTGCTTCAGAGTTTCTAGAAGCCATTTTCTTGCATGAGCATTTAGACATAATTTAAGACAGTTTATTTAGTGTCTGAACACCTTCAAAAAGTGCCCTTTAATGTTATTGTTAGCTGCTTTTCCCTCCTTTACATCTGTACTTGACCTCCTTAGTCTTACTCTCTTTAGACTAAATTGTTCTTTCACTTGTGTTTTCCTAACAAATTTTTGAGACCTCAGATCACTCCCTTTGGATTCTCTCCAGCTGATCTTTTGCAGCAACTTCATGTTGCTGACTCATGTTCCACCCATCAGCCATGATAATTGCCAGATGCCTTCCTGCAGGCCAGCTGCAGGAGCAGTTGGTTCTCATCCTGTGTTTGCACAGCTTGTTATTCTGTCCCTTTTCCTACTGACCCTTGGCGGGGCAGCCTGAGGTGCAGAAAAGGCCTTGGTGCTGTGTGAGCGCTGCTGGGCAGCAGCTGAATCAGCACTGTCTTGGTCACAAATCTGGCACAGGGCACCATTTGATTTTATGGTATCGATTATCCATGTCTTAAAAAGATCCAGAGGGAATAACAAGCAAGATCTTCTCTAACTCCTGTATGGTCCTTTCTGTGGCTTGGATAAAGTATAGAGAGTCTAATGACAGTGAAAGTTATGGTGTTAACGACTGCTAACAAGTCGAATTTTGCATCTCCTGGTAGTGAAAAGATATGATTTAATTTACCTCTGAGGTCTGAAAGTCCCAGATGCCCTCCTTGTACCATGCAAGATGATGTGACCTCCTGCCTCTTCCTTGTGAATCGGTCTCCACAAAGTGGAGGGAAGAGTTCTGTTCCCAAAATAGCTGTGGCTGAACAATAGTAAGTGGCTTCAATCTTGGACCTCAAAAGCAAAGAAACATGAGGCAGGATATCCTTTTTGTTCAGCATTTATACACTCACCAAAAAATAGCTTTCAAAGCTGAGCTTTTTGCTGTGGACCTATCTGCAGTGTTGTCATACAGATATGTCAAAGACTAAAACTAGATAATGCCAGTATTATCTCAGCACAGGCAAAACAGCTGAAGGCACAGATATTTAACAGATATTTGTTTTCCACATGAAATTCCCTGTGTCCATATGTACCTGTCTGACAACGTTTTAGAGAACTAGCTTTGGTGGGCAAGCCACTGTTGCTCTGGTGAAGGCAGAGCTGTTACAGACTGATCTGGCTTTGGTAGGTTTAGGGTGGGTTTCTGTAGCAGCTCAATGTGTGTCTGTGCTTTCTAGGGTGCAGTTAGCAGGGAAACCAGCAAAATATTTGACCAGCATGGGGTAACCTAGCAACAGGGTAACACTTTGGAATAATTTTTTCCTCTTTAGCATCACACCTGTGTAATGAGCCATTCTGGAGCTGGCACTTTGTGGTTTTGTATTACCTATTTGTAGAGTTTCTTTGAATCCTGAGTGCTTTGACTCCTTATCTCCAGCAGAAACACCTTCATGTGGGTCTGCTGTAGGTCTCACTGTGATGATGAGTGATGCCTTGTAACAGATCTCAGTGCTGCTGCACCCCACTGTGCATCCCAGCATTAGGGCTGTGGGGGGTTCCCAGGAGCTCCATCTTCTCCGAGTGCTGGTGGCAGCGGGTGCTTGTCTGGGAGGAACTGGGATAATCCAAAAGTTCCCAAACCCACATAAGAACTCGTCCTGTGCAATACTCGTTCCTGAAAGGCAGCAGTGTCTGGAAGACAAAGTAAACAAAGCAGCTTTGCATAGAAGAAATCACAACCCAAAACCTTTCCAGGCTTTTATGTCCAACTTTGTCCTTGATATGGTATCCAAAGAGGAGAAATATAGAGAAAAAGTTTTAAAATGGCTAATCAAAAGACTACAATTCTCAGCCATTTTGTGCTGAGAAGGATATAATTGGAGCAAGCATTTAAAGGTCAGTCTGAGCTAATCTTATGAAGTGTTTTGCTGTTTGCTGCTGTGCAAGGGGAAGCCACCTGGAGTTGTGAGAGCAGAGGGCAGGGGTTTTGCACCGGGGTACCTGGGTGGCACTTGTGGAATAAGAGACTTCTAGAGTGCAAATTACAAGATCATGCACGTAATGACTGGTAACACTACAAGAAATGAGAGGCTGAGGGCTAGAAAGAATGTTGAAAATCCTGAGTGTATGAATCACAGAAGAATCTGAGAAACCAGAATATTGTGGTTCTGGAATAGCCAAATGGGGGCCAACAGGGACATCACCAGAGACACAGGACAGTTGAGTGCCACAGCAACTGGTTTTAGCCCATCCTACTGCAGCTGGCACAGCGCTGAGGGTAATTCCCACACTGCAAATGGAAGTTGCAGTCCCTAGTGTGACCAAATTGCATAGACATCTCTTCTGTTCCTTTCTCTGGGATAACTGATACTCAGTTTTGATTCACCAGTATGCAGACAAAACCTCTCATTGTGATGTGGAGTTCATTATTACAAATCTCCCCAAGCTTACAAAGCACAATAATGTAAGCCCAGGATATGTGTCCTGCATATAGCATCATGCATATCAATGAAGCAGTTTAGAAAAAATAAATAAATTAATGGCGCATAATGCACTTCCGACATCTGGGTTATTGCTGCTTTGCTGTGTTTGATGGCAGTGAACAATCTGACTCTGCTACGCTGTCAGTTTATTTTGCAAAGTCAGGGGGCAGTGAAACACTGCTTCTCTCATCATGGCATCCCTACGACAAGCTTCATGAAGGCAGAAACTGAAGTTTGTGATCTGCCTTTTAGGAAGCAGCCATGACAACACCCACCTTTCCCAGCAAGAGGGTGATGTGCGCTTTTTTGTCCCTGTTACTGCTTTGCACGGAGCTGGCAATCTTTCCTTTATGGCACTGTAAGGAAATTCACCATTAACAGCCCTTGATGATGGGGCTTCTTGGCCAGCAAAGTCAGCTGCAGCCAGCGCTTGCCCTGTAGTCAAATTGTTTCCTTGGATAAATTATAAGGCCTCTGGCAATACATTAATATTGACTGCATAAAGTTGAATGTCTGAATGAAAATAAATAAGAAAAAAAATTGAATTTAGAAGTCCCAAAAGGTATAGATCTCAGGTTACTCACTGAAAAAGATACTTCATTTTAATCTATGGCTCAGGCCTCAGTCAATAATCACAAATTGAATTGGACATCAGACATTGTTAGTTTTGCCTATTTTATTATGCACAGATGTCTAGTTCCATTTCATACCCTATTACGAGCCAGGTGCTAAATTGCCTTTGGCTGCCTTCATAGGCCTAAGAAGTTCTTGTGGCTATCCCTAATGTAATTAAACATTTACACTCAATTAAATGAGAATTGTGTAGCCATATCATGCTAAAAGCTGCTGCTACTTCTACCAAAATTCTGCTTCTGTATCACTTAGGTTTTAAAACAGATATTGTACAATATTCAGGCATTTAGGTAGCAAGCAGAGCTGTTAAAATATTTACAAACTGAGGGGATACAAGCATGCCATCACTCCGTCAGCCGGTGCTTTTAGTGTGACAAAGCCGAGGAGAAGCCTTGAACAAAGAAGGCAAAGGCAGAGCTCCCCTTCCCAAGTAGCCAGCTGAACTCCGTGTGCCTTCACCTTCTGGACTTCACAACAAAATTGATGGACTCTAATAGTGATGTCATGTCTTTTCTCCGTGGTGGTGTCAAGGCTTTTCTATCAGCTGGGATGGTGGGGTGACACCCCGGCGGTGCTGCGGGAGGTACCGGGGACTGGTGCTGCTTCCTCTGGCTGTGCTGGTGAGAGCGGGGGCTCTCGGCTGTGGGGCTCAGCCCTGGTCCCAGCCTGTCTGTGCTGTATGGCAGCAGAAATCCCTTCAGCTCAACTGGCCTTTTCCCTCCTCTCAAAACCACACATCCAGCCAGGTAATAAGAGTCTAAGAGGAGCTCAGGGTTTTTAACAAATAGCATGAGAAAACTGTGACTGGGACATTAAATCAGGAAAACAAATCCATTTTCTGGCACTTGGTCTTTTAAAGCTGCTTGGAAGTAAGCCTTGTGGGGTTTTTCCTATGTCCTGAAATATTTCATGTTGCCCTTGATGCTGAGCTCGGGGATCGCTGCCATTTACTTCCCCAGAGGCAGAAAGACAAAGAGTATGCAATTAAACTCGTTCTCTACAGGAGGCTTTACAAGGATTTGCATGGAAAAAGAGCTAGAAATGAAAGCAAATGAAAGGAAACAATTGTATCTGGAAAACAAGCTGGGCAGAGCCATGTGAAAGGCTAAGAGGATATTAAGAGAGCAGATGTCTTGGAAGCAGATCTTCATGCTGGATGGTGGCCTGCGTTTAACAATTTGCCTGTTGAAGAGGCTGCTGCACCCTCAGTACAGGAGGGCACGGGGATGTGGGGCCGGTGGCTGGGGCTTGCTGTGCGGGGAGGGGAACGGGGATGGGGAACCTGCCACCATCCTGTCTGTCCCCCCGAGGTGGTATGACAGATACAAGCGTCTGTCTGCGTACAGCTGGGGGGGGTGTAAGTGGGCACAATGTCAGCTCCAGAGGTGGCATGTGAGGGATTTGGGAACTGTCCTGGCACGTGGGTAGCATTCACTTAGATAATAAGATCCTTAGGGGAGATTTGCTTTTGTTTATTTGCACTTTCGTCTGATGTAACCTTGGTCTATCTTGGAGTCCCTCACTGACATGTGGTAGTTAATCCAGGTGCAAAGAGAAGGATTAGGAGTAATTTTCAAGAAGATATGACCAAGTAAGTCACATCAGAATTAATCATAAATGAAGCTGAGTTGAGAGATTGGCTAATTAATTTGTCCAGTTCCAAGGCAGAAGTCCAACTTTCTGAAACACCTGAGACTTCCTCCTAGGTGCTTTCTGAACTTACTTGTGGAAGGATGATGGTAGAGTCCCTGCAGCTGGGATGCACAGCTGCAGAATCGGGCTTGTGTTTGTCTGAAGGTTTGTTTTTAAACTTGACTCCCTTCAGCTGTGAATACTTCTGTGGCTCTTTATAAGCTGTACCTGTCCTGAAGGTGTGGGACCATACAGGTGATACTAGAAACAACTGGAGTCTTTATCTAGACTATGAAGTCTATAGCATGGGCATCTGAGCATCTAGATAATACCTTCATATCTAATTTAGAGCTCCTGGCACAAAATGTTTGCCTGGGAATCTGTCTTGTGCTGGACAGCCCCTAAATCAATAGGTTGTGCTTGTGTTGTATCATACAGATTTTCCAATATCCACTGGTATTTTTATGGTTTCTGCTGAATGTTGGCTTTCACGAGCATTTGCAGCGTGTGCTGCTGTGTTTGGCCTCGACACTGGAGAGGCTGAGCCTGAGAAAGTGGTGCTGAGCAGAGAGTGTTGCTGCTGGAGGCTGACTGTGCCAGTTGCCTCCACAGAAGGAAGGAGTAAATTCTTAGCATTTGCTGGCTTCTGCAGTCAGAGGCACTGAGCAGTGAGAAGACAGCCGGTTATTATCTTTTCTTCTGTGGGTAAAGGCTTTTATATAGCATTAAATTTTGTTCCACAGCCAATCTCATGCAGTTGCTGTGTTAATGAATTGGCAGGTAAGCAGCATGATGAATAAAAATCACTCTGGTAGGGGATGGCTGACCAGTGAAACCCTGGTTCTTCGCCAGCATTAACTTTAATTAAAAGGGTCCTGGAGAACAGGGGCTGGGAGTGGCAGCTGGCAGGTGGTGGTCACACAGTTGTAAGAAAAGCAGGAGAAGGCAATGTGGAGCTGAGCACAGCAGCCTGAAGTAATGGCAGGGGATGGAGACTGAAATGGCTTTATCAACAGTTGCTAGAGAACAAGATGCCCAGCCCTGCCCTCAGCAGTGCCATGACCAGGGTATGGTGTCTGGGCACCCTGGCCTTGAGGCTCCCTGGCAGGAAAGAACTTTTGGTGAAAGTAGGTGAAATGGATAAGAAATGAGGGCTGTGCAAAGAGGTGAGATGACGTGCCTGAAGTCAGAGCGTGTTGGCACCAGTGTCACACACACCGGGTCCCCTCAGATCACTCACAGACTGCCCTCTCCGGAGGGGTCTGGGCTGTGCATGCTGAGACAGACTTTGCTGTTCAAATGACAGAGGTTTGTTTTTATAACTGTGTTTGTTTCACTGCTGCTGTCAGGGTTTTAGCAGCAATTATATCTAACAAACAGCCATGTTCTACGGTGGACTTCTGACAATACTAGGTATTTTTCTAGTGTTTTTTTTCACAGATGTATTAGTGTATACTGGCTAATTTCTCTGGACCTCACAGCTCTAAGAGACATACTTCCAAAGATACCTACATAGTTTTGAGTACTAAACCACATTTATCTCCAGAGTATAATTCAATTGTTCTTAAAATTCACACACAAACATTGCTCAAATGTTAACTGTTAAGGAATATCTGCAAGTAAGTATGCGAACTCTCATTAAAACATTTAACATGCTGCATTATGGTTTATTTGCCAACTAAGTGTGAGAGGTTTAGTAGTGTTTCCCCTAAATACACCTCAAATAATTAAACAGTACCATACATCAGCTGATAAGAACTAAACAAATCAAGTAGTGCACAGAGATAATTGAAATATTTTTATTTTGACCAATGCACATTTTGGGATCTTCAGAAGTGCTATTCAGAGCACTGAATTTGTTTAGAATTGATTTCAAGTTTAGCTTTCTATCCAGGAGGGATTAGTTTATGTTTGTTAGACACTTGGCTGTCCTACACAACTCTCTCCTACGCTTAGATACTTGTCTGATGGTATCAAGAAATCTTTCTCTAGGAAAAAAAGTAGGTTTGTTAATTTTGTTAGCAGAACAAAGCACAAGGGAGGTTTCCATTTCTTTCACAGTCATTACCTGCAGTGGTATTGATGCTGCCCTGGTAAATGAAATGCCGTGTGCTTTGCTACCTACAGTTCTGTTCCAAGCCTGTGATCCTGTGAGCGGAGGAAGTGTAATGCTACCCGATAAAAGTATCCAATGTGGCACTGCAGCTGCTACATTGTCCTTCACTGCAGAACGTGTGATCTGGGCCACCTGTGACAAGATTAAAGCCCTCCCCAAAATCTACATCATTAATATTATATCTGAGTCCTCAAGCCTGTTAATATACCCCACTCAACTTCTATGCTTTTATCTTATGAGGTGAGAAGAGTGCAGTGTCCTGGTTTTGCTGTGAGGAGTTCTGTGGCATAGGGTGGGAGGAGAGGACAGAGGATACAGGACTGTGTGTGGCGTGCAGGGCTTCACATGGGGCTGGCAGGAAGGAGGGGGGATGGAGGGGAGCTTGGTTCAGTGCTATGAGTAAGGGTCAGTCTGGACTACATGTACCCTCTGCCTTTGTCCTAGCAGTCATGATCAGCAGGTAGTCATCGGTGCTGCTGACCATGGGACAATTCCTAGATGAGCCATGACTTCATGTGCAGGAGAACAATGTTTGATCAGGCAGATTTAGCTGCGCCATCTGTACGTGCAAGCACGTGGCACCGAGCCCCTGGCCTCTTGTGCCCTCTCCTCTGTAAGCAGGCTGGGCGATGGGGTGATGTGGCTGTCGCTGCAGTGATAGTGAGAGGAGGCTGGGGGAGCGTGAAAGTGATCCTGCAGCTGAGATGTGCTCTGCTGAAAGGGGATGTTCTGCCTTGAAATGGCTCTTCCCATGAATCTGCTCCATGTGGAGAGAGAGGAGTGTCTGATGTGTTGGACTGCGTACTGGAAATCTGGAAAAACATCTGAAGTAGAATCATAGAACGGTTAGAGTTGGAAGGGACCTTAAAGATCGAGTTCCAACCTCCCACTAGAGCAGGTTGCTCAAAGCCCCATCCAGCCCGGCCTTGAACACTTCCAGGGATGGGGCAAAGTAGCTGTAGGCATGTGAGAAGATGGCAAGTGGGTCTCAGCAGTGAGAAATAAGGGCCTGTTGTGTCTTCCACTGTTGTTAAGTATTGACATTGTCCTCTTTCCGGTGCTCAATCAGAATGCATTTCAGTACATCTGTAAAGTGGCTGAAGATGCCAAAATGAAACTCATCCAAGCTGCTACTTCAAAGTGCTGTTCCAGCTATGTTATAGCACACAGAGAAAAGAAAGGCTATGCAGAAATGTTGCCTGTTGCTAGCATAAAAATGCTGTTTCCAGATCAAGGAAATGTAATATGGCAGCTTTCTTGCTTTTAATAATGTAGTGTGACAGGTGTTTCATTCTTTCTCCAATATGGCAAAGAGCTTTACATAATAAAACCTTGCAACAAAATGGCACCACTATTTTATAATGTCATCGTTGGTGGGGTGATGATACTCTTGGAGCTGTCTCAGCTTGACTTTTTTTCAGGTTTTTTGGGAACTGAGTCTACACAGGATTAGCAAGTTTAAGGATGCTGAATAAGCACCATGCAGCTGCAGTTACTTGTCCCTTTGGGGCCCCAGGGCATTAAGTGGAGTCCATTGAAAGAGGAGGTTTCTAAAAATTCTTGAATTGTACTCAAATAACAAGCTTCTTGATGCTCTTGACTCTAATATCATCCTTGTTATAATGTTTTCTTTTGCCTTGTCAGGTGTCAGCTGGGGGTATTGCTGCTTTCGTCCCCCCACCAAGGACTCTGTTCTACCGTGGAATAATGTTCTAGACATGGGCCATTGCACTTTAAATGGCAGAAGGGATGTGTGAATGTCATATCTGAATGTCTGAAACAGCAATTCACTCAGCATTCTTCTTGATTTCCCAGCGTGGATGTGAAGGGGCAGTGTTTCCTGGTTTCCTCTCGTTCTCAGCTTTGTCCCAGAAAGGCTGAGTAAGCTGGGGGAAGGCTCTTTGTTTTTCCATGCCTTTCTTCCTGCCTGTGAAAAGGGGAGAACAGGAGCAAATGATGTGCATAGCATTCAGCAGTCTTTTAGGAGGCTGTGGATCCCTACTTTTCTGCACACTATATGGAGATAATCAGGAACTCTGACAGCAACTGGAATTTTACATTTAGCATAGATGGATACAGGCCAAAGATACCTGTCTGCACAAGTGGCACTCTATCTGTCATGGACTCAGTGCAATAAATCGATAGTTTAGGTTTAAGACAGCTCCCAATGTCAGCTCAGTATTGATTTGGCTGCTAACTTTATTGCCAAAGGAGTGACATTAGAGAGAACCTTTGGGCTGGAGTTCTCTAAGACTTAAAGGGTGTGGGGCCAGATCTGCAAACTGTGCGCATGGTTTAAGGTGCAGATGGCTAACTAGTGGGAATTCCCAGGCCACCTAATGAGTTAGACACTGATTTCTGAGAGCAATCCCTTGGGAACTAGGTAAGTAATCCATTTATTGTGAATTTTGAAAATTCTTTTGAGCACAAAGACCTACAGTTGAAAACTGATTTAGGGTGACTGCTTCTCGCTGACTTTTAAAGGATTTTAGACCCTGTATTGCAATTTCTTCTTGCATGCCTTCTGGTTTAACCTTTAATTATTACAATTATTGTATATTATTTGAGCAGGAGAACCTAGGGGCTCCAGAGGAGGGGGAGGCTGCGTTGTGTTAGCACACACAGCAATCAAAGGATGAACGGTGGCCTGAGGGAGCTTCCTACCTCTCTTACCAAACTTTATTAGGTGGCATTTGATATTTCCAAGTTTATTCTTAGTTTAACAAATTAGATGGAACATAATCTGGTTCAAAAGGAATGATTGTCAGGCAAGTTAAATGGCTTTAGATAATACTTTCTGGTGGTGTTGGATTTGAAACTTCGCGTGTGGCACATGCAATAATGTCACAATTGCTCTGGATGTGCAGTCGTGTGTGCGGGCAGGAAGAGCTGTTTGCACAGCAGGAATACACTGATTCAGCACAGCTGGACTCTGAACAGCAGGCTGCAGTCTATGCCAGTCCTCTGAGTGCTCACAGCAGCAGGTCTGCTACCAGGAAGCACAGAAACAGATGTGCCAGCTCCTGGAAATGTCCAGATCTTGGGCAAACAGGGCTTTTTGGTGCTGATTGGTCTCACTGATTTTGGGTTTTAACATGCCATACTGTAAACCTCACACCGCCCCAGAAGCCAGCACTTCATCAGAGAGCTGGAAGAAGCCTATCTCCCAGGAGAAGCTGGCTCATGCTTAGGAATCTTCTTCTGTGTTATCTTGCAGTAAATTTGTCCTAGAGAATGGCAAAAACAACATCCAGCCCATGGCTAGAGAAGCTGATCCAAGGAATGTTTTAAGAATAAGTGGTTTGGGTGCCTAACTGCACTTTTGTTAAAGGCCCATCCCTGAAAGAAATGCAGTCCCTGGGAATCTCACTAACAGCAGCCGAGCTACACAATGGTGACTAGCAAATAAAACAGTGGATCTAGTATTTCAATATCTTCTACAATTATCAGTCATGTCTAATTCTACAAATTAGGAACTCTGAATGAATAATGGGTTGTTATTGGTGGATCTGGAATTCTGGGTGGGTGGCATCATGAGTAACTGTATTTTGCCTTTAAGGCCACTTACTACAAAAACAGTACTCAAAGTAAGGACGTTAAACTCATCAGTAACACACAGCTTGGTTGGCACAATGGCCCAGAGTATAATCTTAAATATATCCATTTCCTCACTTTTTGGCCCCTGTTTTGCTATTGGGCAGTCTCCTGCACTCTTGATTGCCAGCATTATTTCAGCTCAAGTAATATTACCTCACCTCAAACATTTTATCTTGTGAGAGTGTCAAAACTGTGATTTAAAAAAAAAAAAATATTTAAAAATCCTGTTTGAGACCCATCCATTCTAGGCTGAGTCTCTTAAAACACAGTTACCACAGTTATAACAGATGAGCTGGCTCCACAAACTGGAGGTACTAACTACAGATAATTCAGCTGTCAATTGCCAGTGTTAATCTTGTGTGGCTTAGAGATGGTGCACCACCGGAACTCTCTTTTCCCCAGGATAAAATGAAATTGCTGTTTTTAAGTTCTATTTGCTTTCCTTGTTGTCTTGATGCTCGTCCTCTGCCAGTCCTCTTATGATGAGGTTCAGCAGCCACAGCTTACAAATTTAATTGATCATTAGAATGTCCCTGAGGATATGTCAGTTGCTGTCGTTTAACAAAATGTCAGCTGTGGAACAGACAGTCATTAGAAAGGAGATAGCGAGTCATTCATCTTGGTCAGCAAAACTGCCTGAAAAGGTGGAGACGGGGAGGAGGGAATGTCTGATTTGCCTGTGGCTGCTCCCACTCCTGAACGCTGAAGCCCTGTTCTCGTGTCATGATGGGAAGTCAGTTGGAGGATGGGAGTCTGTGTGCAAATGTGTTTATCTCCTGGAGGCATGGAATCAGCTGTGCTCAGGGTGTCAGACTATAGCCTGGAACTTCCATCAGTTCCCTGTCAGGAATCTGTGTGACCTTTCTGTCCGTACTTCCCCTTCCTGCCTATCGTGGGGAGTTAAGAAATCAGCCCTGCCCATGGATTGTGAGACACATAACTCTCAGTAGTAGTAACAAGGATCCTGTCCCCAAAGTGACAGTCTGCTCTGGAGATGAGCCTCCTTTCTGTCAATTGACAGCACCTAAGGAAATGGCACGCGTGAGGATTCCTGTCCAACACCCATCATTTAGAAAGTTGTTTGGGTAAAACAGTTGCTTTAGGTAGACATTACTCAATATGACATTTCACTAATAACAAAAAACATTTTTCTAAGTATGAAGTATAACTCATAGAAGGCTGGTAATCGGAGACACATTAAAAGCTCAGACACAGTTTCAGAGAGCCCAGTTTTCACTGAGATGTTTAAATAAGGGACACTTTTTCAGAAGTGCTCAGTGCCCTCCTGCTGTGTTAATTGACTTGAAAATTTGATGGTTTGACTTTGTGCTCAGCTGGGCATTGAGTGGTTCTGAAATCCCAATTTTCCTTTTACCCTTTGAAGCCATGGGGAACAAAATCACAAAAAGCCCTGTGAATCTTAACATCCTCCTTCCTGGTTTAACAGGCCTTGAGCCACTGTGTGCAGCTGTAGCACAGACAGCTCACGCCTGTGCTGACACCCCTTGCTGCATCTCAGCCAGTGACAGCATCAGAAAACATCTGACTGTGGTGGACGTCACATTGTTGTCAAGAAAGAGCAAAGATAATTTTCAACTTGCATGTCTGTGTGAGCAGGAGATGCTGATATTTGCATTGACATTTAGACCATGTAAAGCACATCAACAGCAGCAGGCTGCAGTGTGCTTAATGAGATGAGCCCTTAATGGGATGAGAGGAGGTAGCAGTGATGCTGAGATGCTTCCATACTTTCCATGGCTTTCTTTTCAGGCCACTAACTGGTGATTTGAGGCTGCTATCAGCATAAGCACAGAATATCTGAATTTGTCTCGGATACTAGTATTTGCAGTTAAGTGCAAAATTCATAGAACTAGCTCCTTTCCCTCAGTCCAGGTTGCCTGTTCCTCCTCTTCCCCAAGGCAGGCAGGACAGAGTGTCTGGGTTGGGGCTGTGCACACACAAACCAGTAACTCAGAAGCTGTGTAGAGTGAGCTACTTGGAACTGGACATCTTGGCAAAGCCCAGTGAGGTCCTTGGACTTTCCTTGATTTCACTGGTCTTTGATTCAGACTCAAGGACTAAAGGTTGCTTCTATCTTCCGTCTCTCACAGGGCTTCTTGGCTTAGGTCAGACCCTTATTTGTGTGAACTAATCTCCAGTGCTCAGTGAAGTCAGCAGAGCCCGCAGATGGTCTGAAGTCTGTATTTGTGTTTGAGCAATTACATCAAAGCATGGCATTTTCTTCTGAGAGACTGGTTTTGCAGGGAGTTTTTGTTAGGTTTCTTTTGTCACAGACACAGTTCAATAGTGCTATTGAAATTTGCTCAAGGGAATGACTAGCTTTTTTCACTGCTAGCCATCTATGCTTTTTGTCCTTGTATCCATTAGAATTCTTCGTTCCTTTTCTTTTTCCAGTATTGGAATAATCCATGAAACACTGCAAATCATTAGGTGAATTGACTAAGGAACAGTCCCTGCAACTGTCTTGTTTTCCAGAAAGCTCATTCAAAGACAGAAGGTATGTTAGTCCATGTTCCAAGCAATAAATGTCTCCTCCAACTACAGCATGAGTTAGAAACATAGGCAGAGCAATAAATCCTGCACTCCAAGAAGCCAGTTAGTGGAGGTATACCCATACCCATTTAGTTTCACAAATTGAAAATCCTAACTGAGAGAAGAATAAAGCTTATACTTACTAATTTGGACATTATGTCCTTTTTATTATTGGGAAAAGGCTCCACAATGTAGGCATTATCATTACGTAGTGCCATGTGTGTGCCATTATGAGATTTAGATGGCCACTGTGGGACAATAATTCACACCTTGCTGGGGCTGGAAGCTGAAGTCTAATACGCAAGTTTCTTCTGTGAGGTTTGGAAATTGATGCCACATGGAGATCTTGCGCTTACTGAAGGTGGTGTGAGGCAGGGGCTGTTGTGGGGTGGCTGTTCTCCAGATCAGGACCTGACCCTGAGCAAGATGCCTCATTCCTGTGAGCACCTTCCTCAGTTCTTGTACCTACTGAGCATGGAGTAAAAGGCAGGATGGTTTTTCACTTGTGCTGCTGTCCAGGGCATGGATTATCTCTTATAGCACAACTAGGACAGTGGGACCTTACCTAGCTTAAAGTCTCCATGTACTGGCCGACTTCTAAGCACCCAGAGAGGGTGATCTCAGCAAAAAACAGCATATTGCAAGTTACACCTTCTGAGTAATGGAGGGGTATAACATCATTTAATATAAGTGTTTGTATTTTAGCAAAACATTAGGCAAAAAAAGCTGACTTTAATGGGAATGATTTTCTTTCCTTGCATGTTGTGTTTTCAGACTGGACCTCTGAACCTCCTCAGGTGTCTGGGGCAGAGTGTGTTACTGGCTGTGGCCAGCCCTCCCTATGTACCCAGCACTCTATTGTAGGCTATGTAATCAGCAGTAATGTATTTAATTGACTTTGCACTAGGCAACAGTAGCATTGCTATGAAAGAGATGGAAGAATCGGACCATGACTTGTTAGACATCTATAGTGCCCCTAGACTGTGATAAACAGCAGGTTCAAAGCTGGCAGCCAGATAAATTGCTGGAGTGAAAGCTCTTGGTCTGAAATGAATGGTTATGAAGTAAGAATTACTATTAATATTCTCTACTGATATAATTAACCAGAGTGCAATGCTGAAGTCTGACCCAGAAAGGTTATTTACCAAAAGGGTTTTCAGTGTGACAGTCGGTGCTTCGAGTGGCAGAGAATGCTTCCTGAATGAAGCCCTTCTGCCTCAGGTGGCGGTTCCCAGGAAGCATGTTCAGTGGATAGGAGGCTGCTTGTGACAGATAAAGAGAGAAATCTCAGATAGAAAGTGTTTTTGACTTGCTCAATTTCTCCTGCTCTCACCTGCAGATTATTTGTGAGTGGTATCAGCTCTAACAATACTGAGATGTTGGTGAACAAAGACATGGATATTAGGTGGTGTTTCCTGCAAATTGGCATTTTTCAAGATGTGAGAGCTTATAAGTACCTTCTACATCTTGTATTGACTGAGCAATCAAAATTAGGATGACTTGCTTTCTTGATGTCAGCTAAAGATTAGGTTTTTGCTATGTATTGCCTCAAAAGTGGCAGGTAGGCTTAGACACTGTCAGCCCAGTGATGTCTGCTCCATGTCATGTCACAGCACTGGGATAATGTATATTCAACCATTATCAGGTAAATCTTGAACTTGCTTCTAGTAAACATGACTGACAGTTAATCTTTACCTTAATTAATAACAAAGGATTTTGCAGAAGCAATTCTAATTGTCCTTTTGCAATTTCCTTACCATTGATTGTAGTTTTAGATTCAATTATTTTGGAAAATTCATTAGCATGTTAATTCTTGACTGCTATATGCCATTCAGATTTCTGTTTCATCGAAGTGTGGGCTTGAGTTTTTGTAGTTGCTGGTGACTGGGGAATCTGAAAGACAAATTACAGGAGAACTACCTGTTTTTCAGAAATGCAGTAAGGAGAAACATGTTTTTCATTAATTCATGTTGAAGGCTAGAAGAGAACAAAACCCCCAAAAAGCTTTTTCAGCAGGACTGTTGGCGCTGAAAAAGGCTGACACAGAGAAAGGCAGGAAATACACCCAGCTGTTGTGCAAAGCCATGGGCTCAAGAGTAGTGATGTAAAACCAGACCAATCTGGGAAGTGAGGAATAAAATGAAACCTTACAGCCAGATTCTTACACCTTTACTCAAGCTGAATCTAATGTCACTTGACAGCAGACCACAATGAAGCAGGGATATGCCTGAGAAGTCAAAGTGTGCTTTATTGTGAGGCAACTTAGAAGCTCCTTGGCCATGAGGTTTGGCACATGAAGGAACTTATTAAACATTTTTCTGATGTTCTCATCTTGATTTTTTTTTTTTCATCAAGCTTGACGTTTTCTTTAGATGCATGGATGTCTGTGCCTAGAGAGTTTCATGAAGTTTTTGGAGAAAGTGACAAAAGTTCTTCTTTCCATGATTGATGTCATTCTTGCTCGTTTCTCCACTGTGGACTCTGACACCAGAGTGAAGAGACGTTAGCGCTCTGTCCTTTCGTTTGATACAGTCTCCTTTTGAAGATTCAAAGAGGAAGAAGCCTTTGAGTATTATCTCCGCAAACAGCGGGTAGATGATAGGGCAGCCTGGAATCAAGGAACACTCCCCAGTCCTTGTGAGGATCATTTGGGGTTAATTTTGAGGGTAGATTTTTTGTGTCACTTCAGGGGATACTGAAGAGGTTCATAATAATGGTCCGTGCTGGTATCAACAATGGCTCCCAACAAAACATGGACAAGCTCAAGCAGAGATGGGGCATCAGCAGTTACTTCTAGGAGTGCTTTGACTTTTACCATTTTTTGACATAACTGTGTTCCTTCACACTCTTCATTTAAAACAGGTGGTTTCCACCAGTTCTGAGAATTTAACAGTAGCATTTTTTTTTCTGTAGACTGTCGCTCTAGTTTCAGCTTTGCTAGTTGCAATTTTTTATTTATTTTTTTTTGGAGTAGGGTATTTGACTTTCCACCACCAGTTCTACTCATTGTGAGAAGTTCTGTTTTTTTTTTTTTTCTGGAGGAACTTCCTACACTTGCCCACCACCTGGTCTGACTGGTTTGCAGGTCACCTACCTCACCCAGGAAGAGATCATTAGGATGGTTTCAGATGTCCTATCTCCAGAAGGTAATGCAAATATAGTCAATGTTTTTGTAAGATAAGAACTGGTGCTCTCTTTAAAGCAATTTTCCTTTTTGCTTCTAGTTGAATGAGTTCTCTCCATGAAAACTGTCTGGGAGCAGTGGGTGATACCTGAGTAATGGCTGAAACACCATCCTCCTTTTCAGCCACTTGCAGTTGCAGCACCTTAGTAAATCTTTCTGGAGAGAAAGACTGAAGAATACTTTAAACACTATAGATATTATAAATAGGGCCTGGCTGAATTTCTGCTGAGCCATGGATATACAATACAGAGCTCCAAACTAAGAGGCAAGCAAATTACTGTCTACATTTTATATATATTCAACCCTTGTATTTGTACTTTTACCATGAACAAAAGGAAACAATTATGTAGCATCCATGCAGATGAAGTGCTTCTACCAGAGGAGCATGTCATTCTGCTGAAGGGTAAGCATCATCCTGAAAGGAACAAAAGACCCAAGATGCAGTATATTTAAACATTGGGCAGCAGACGGACATCTAAAAAGAGAAAAGACATTGCTTACAAGCATGTAGTTTGAGTCACTGTAATATCTACAGGTCTATTTCTATATTTAGTAGCACTTTAGAGCTCTGTTACTTTTCATGAATCACTGTATATGCCTTGAACATGGTAAAGAAGAGTGTGCTTGAACTAAGGATACCTTAGGGCTTTCATTAATGTTGCCAACATCATCTCTTCAATGGTAGCTGCTGGTATTGTGAGTTCAAAAACAGATTTTAGGATTTTTTTTTAATCATGCAGTCAGTAGGTGTTGGGTCAATACAAGGGTATGTATCCCTAAATGAATTTAAATCAAATCATGCATCATTCATATCTAAAGCAGGTTTCTTCTTGCAAATTATGGTGAACAAGAAAGTATGTTGCTCTGTCTGCAGCATGGACCTTTAGGTGGTGAGATGCAAACATCCTTGACTGTCTTCCCAGCTCCCCTGGGGCATCTGGACCCTGAGGGACAATGTCCTGGCCCTGCTGATAGTGACACCAGAGCCCTTGCTGATTTGTGAGATGAGGAAGTGTGGGATGATCCAAGCTTTAGATGAGGAAAAACTGCAGTAAGGCCACCCAGTGTTGTTTGATGTCAGTACTCTGACAGAAAGCAGGCTGTTAGAGCAAATTCACTCTGGTAGCTTGTCCCTTGCTGGAGTTCATAGCTGTGGCACGCAATTGAATGCAGCAGTATTGTTAGGAATTAATAGAATAAGACCTGGAGTTTGGTTCTTTTTCCTTTGTGTTGTCTCCTATATCTCTGTACAGAAAGCATTAAGCATTATAGCTTTTAGTTGAATTTTAAATTCAGCTTGCATAGTCCTTGATCCAAAACTAAGAATGAATTTCAGGTGATTATAGAGAGCCAGACTAGGTGTAACCCACAGTGTGATGTTTATTTTAGGTGCAGGCTCAGAGGACTAGGTGTTAGTGTTCTGCCTGGCTATAGGGCAGATGAGGAGGTTTTTGAGGACACCCCCCCATACCTAGGACGCAGGCAAGAGAGATTACTTATTAACACAATACGGGCTGACAGCAGCCGGTGTAGGTGGTATCTCATGTACCTCCTGGTGCCAGGAGCCTGGAGGTGACAACGCTGGGTGACATACAGCATATTGTGTTATCCTGATGGTGCTGAGGCTCAGGCTCAGACCAGTTTCTCTGCTTTTATACCATCTCCTGCTGGTTTTATATCCCTTCCCCTGTCACATAAATAACTGCAGCTGCATTCTGCTCATGCAGAGCTAACTACCATCAAACATGGTACCAGGCTTCTGTCCTCTAGCTCCTTGTTCTAACAAATACTTCCTACATTTCCACTGCAGTTGTCTGTTTGCACCTTGGGTAAACCAGGTCCTGTGCATCAGCTAATCCTGTTCACAATTCTGTCTGATTTCTAGGATAGGTCAGGTAGTTATAGATGATTTCCAACCC
>VXAK01016160.1:398078-467866 GCA_013399435.1 Arenaria interpres | reverse complement strand
TACAAGGTCAGGGGCTGAGACATTACAGTGAATACACCTGAGGCCATGCTGTAGACAGAGGAGAAATGCCATTGGTAGCATTGGTGGATAATGTGCTGCTTTCCTGGTGTGACCAACACTGGCTGCAGGTGTGGAGGAGACGATGGTGCTGGAGTCAGGTGCTCCTCTGATGGACCTCTGCTTGCTCATGAAGAACAGTGTCCTCAGTGGGGTGGGAATCAAAGGAGAGGTGAGGTCCCTGCTCACAGCTCTAGCCTATGCTCCAGACAGAAAATCTTGGATTTTTCTCCTTTGCTCTTTGCATTTTTTGATGCTGTGCTGTCTGTGCTAATTCAGCTCTTCCTGCTATTTCCATGCAGTTTGCTTTCTTGGCTTCTCTCTGATTCCATAGGCCCTCATCTTACAGAATGGGAAACTAGTGTGAGAGAAGATATGCCAAAGCCCTCTGTAATGCTCAATTGTTATCTCAATTATGCTCTCTGTGTCCATTAGAGAGCTACAAGCCAGGCAGCACCGATAATCTCTGCAGCCGTACCCTGAATGTGACTTTGCTTTTTATGGTGAGACCTGTCAGTATCTGTGGGGTGGAGCTGCTGCTGTGGACATCTGGGCCCCATGAGAGAGGTGCTTCAGAGAGAGATGGTGGTGACACCTCAGGCAAAACACTCACCCCAAAGGGGCACCAGCTCAGCAGAGGATGCAAACCCCAGCTTTGCAGCAACCGGCTCAGCAGCTGCGCAGATGAAGAGCAATGTGTGAGCTGCTGGGTTCTGCCCCACACTGCCTTGTGTCACTGATGGCATGTCATCTGTTTTCTGAACCAAATTAATTGCAGAGATAGGCTGTAAGTCATCATCACTAAGACAATTTATGTTTTGAAGGAAGTGAAGTATGGTGAAGGGATAAGATTAACTTCTGGATAGAGTGGTCTGTAGAAGAGCATAGGAGACTGTTCTGTGGTGTGGGTCTCCAGGGCACTGGCCATAGAGGAGCACAGAAAGTGATAATAAGACAGTGGTCTGCTCTGTTGTAGGAATTTTACACATGCTGAACAGTAAATGGATAAACTAATCTGAGAAAACAAGGATTGAGTAAAGTCATTTAGAGAATCATTTCATATTGAGTTTGGCATTTAGGTAGGTTACATCTTTTTAAGAATTTGTGTATGTTTCCCTGAGCTCCATCAGAAAATGTTTTCTTTTCATCTGGCGTTGCTATTTGTTTCTGTAAGTTGCAATGTACCGAAAACATTTATGTTCCTTAAATTGTAAGTAGTTTGCTAGGTTTCTTCTCTTGTTCTACTTTTCAGGCAAAAAGTTTGAGACCCTTTTACCAAGTGGAGTGGTGAGTTGCAGGGATAGTATTTTATTTAGTGATTAAGCAAGCAGCCTTAGATTTCATCCCAAATTTTTGTGTTGAACCTTAAGGGATAAATTGATGTTTCAGTAAGCTCCTCAAATTATAGGAAATTACGTTCTGATACAGTCTCTTTAACACACCGGATTTTCACGGAGTATTTAATCTTAAGGCTGAAACGTTTGCAAAGTGCTGACGAGGTATTCCCTATTGCCGAAGGTGCGATGCAAACACTACCAGGCTAATTGCCTTCAGCAGCTGGGGCAGGGAGGGGGAGCATTTCCCCTTTCTGCTGTATGTATTCATCTCAAACCTCTAAGTGGCATTGTTGGCAGTGATAACAGGCGGTTGAGGCTGTGTGGGAGAGCACTATTACTTGCACAACAGCTGCAGCTCCAGGCCACATCAAGGTTAATTATCTTGAGCACCTTGTGCATGTAACACACATGAGAAAAGGCAGGCTGTCCCATTGTGTGTTATAATTGAGCAAATGGCTCCTTTTCACTGACAACAGTGGGATCTGCAGAGTTGACTCTGAGGGCCTGTGCTGTCTCATACAGGCTGGTGTCCTCATCTCTCTGGACCTGCTGAGTGCCAATGGAAGTGAGGCTGTGATTCTTGGACATAACTGGGGTGTTTGTGCGTGGAAAGAGCCTGGATCGGTTCCCTGATGGAAAAGCAAATTAATGCATGCAAGAGCAGCATTCATCTTCACTGCGAGATGGTTCTGCTTAGTGCGAATGGCTCTCGTGGTGAATGTCTTTAAACAGAGAACACAAAGCAATTCAAACTTGCTCACCTGCAGCAGCTTCTTGAAAGATTTTGAAGCTTCATTTTGGCTTAACTTTTCTGTTAGCACTGGTACTCCCATTGATTCCAAGGAGAGTTGGGCTAATCCAGTGTTGAATGGTCTAAAAAAAAAAATCTCACTGTTGCAGAAATTCCTTTCATGAGCTTTCTGCTGGGTTCAAGAGAACTGAAAAAGGACACTGACTTTTTCTTTTTAACTGAAAGCGATGCAAAAAGCAATCTGGCAGTATCAGAGGTGGGGGAGCAGGAATTGAGTTAGCTTCACTTGAAAAACTTTCACCTTTTAGCTATCCAGGTTGATAGCTGCAAAGGCTTTTTATTCTTTACATTTTTCATAGCAAAGGCAATCCTCTGAGTATTTTTCCTGTAATTAGGGTTTATTATTCATTGTTCAGTGCTCTGGCTCTGCTTCTTTCCCAAAAGCAAACCTCTATTTGTTTATTATCTTGCAATAGATAATTATTCTAAAGTATTCACATGGGAATATTCAGAAGAGGTTTCTTTTTTGCCAAAATAGCAACCAGCTACTTGTGGCCACTAAAACTTAGGGCAATTCTTGCACTCCCTTATAGATTAGAAACAAATATTCTTGAGCTGTTTTCTCTGAATCCTTGGTAAATGCCTTTCAGCATTTGATGGGCAGCAACAGCATAACCTCGTAATTTGTTTACCCCCAGTTTTAATTTCTCTTCTTCTTTCTCCCATTAGCATTGTGTGAATAGATTGTTTCTACGGGCAGGGAGCTTGTTATTAATATCAGGTGAACCAATTCCTGACACAGGAACCAGTTGAGCTGCTTGAGTGTGGAGAGATAATGAAGCCTGGCATTTCAAACCCAGTGACCTCCTTTATCTAAGCTGCAGTGATTCATAATGGAAAAATCCAAGCAACAGACTGAGGAAATACTTGTCACCTTCTTAAACACAGCATTTTTTAAAAAATGCATGGTTCTCCTGTGCCCCATCGTGGCTTCTCATATCTCATTAAGAGACTGGAGACAAAGGCAAATCTGTATTGCTAGTTGTGAATAAAATCACCAGCACCTGCTGAAGTGAAATGAAACTGCTTGATGCAGTAGAGAGCATATTAACACTTCCTTACTGTTTTAAATGAGAAATTGTCAGGAATTTTTCAAATTCTCTCCTTCCCCTACCAAAAAATTGGTGTCTGAATATCTGCGTGCAGAACAGGAAGAAAAAGGGAAGGACCTTTTGGCATATTCTGAGTCTGTCAGCCATTGAAAAGCTGGTTTTGCTGGTATACCAATGCCTGACTAAAGGACTTTCAGTAAACTTTCCCATGATCAGTGTAAGGAAATAAGTAGCAATTTTAAAGGCCCATTTTTTGGGGGGGAGTGAGCATTCTCCTGTACTTGTGCATGAGATCTGACCCCCATAAGTGTGGGGGGGTGTGCGTGCTGGGAACCTGGGGCTCAGCTCTTTCACTGCTGCCCAATGGACACCCACTTTCACCCCCCTCTGAACCATGGGCTCACTGGGGAGCTGTGCGCCTCTGGACCGTACTCACAGGCAGTATTAGTTTGTATTAACTGCAGTGCTCCACAGGACTTGGAATTAATGTTTTGTGCAAAAACCTGTGTTAATATCCTCTGAAGATTTTTAAAAGTGAAATGTAATAATTGCTTTTAAATATTTGTATGCAACAGGCTGCTCCTTCATTTTGACCAGAAGTGAATATACTAAACTTTTAATAGGAGGGGAAATTCTCAGGGAGGGAAAATAACCAGGAGCAAATGCAAGTGCTGTGCTGTTCCATCTTTGCATTTACATATAATAATTGAAAAATTAAAAAAAAGCTTCTCTTCCCCAGATACTTAGATCTATGGTGAATAATATCAATCTTCTGCATCATTGTGTTTTAATAGTCTTGTGACTTTTTTTTAAAATGCTAACCTTGGAACCAGGTTATTGGGAGAGAACTGTGAAGTTTATTTAAAACATTAGTGTTGTCATAGAGTTCAGTCAAACATCCGCCTACGCAGCATCCTGTCACTATGGTGAGTTTCTGCTGAACAGGCTTCTGGTGCCTCTGACTGCAGAAAAGCCTGACTGTGACTTGATTGTAATCTGAAGGCATCAAAGCCAGAAGAGAAGTGAAAATAAACCTCCAAACTTTTACTCATCAAAATCCCATGTTTTTTCAGTGACTGTTCATTATTTTTTTTATGTTCCTGATGTATCAGAAAGTAAGTAAAATGTAATTAGCAAGTTTAGCTTGAGCTGGGTTTGTTACTAGTGCCTCTTGCTGTTCCTCCTGCCCTTTGAGCCTGTCAGAGGGTAAAGCACATCCCTTGCAGCTCAGGCATCTGCTGGTATGGGGTTGTGATGCCAAGTGTCACCCGAAAACTGCTGAGAGGGGGGACCCTGCCTGGGAAGCTCCAGCTCCTTGGCTTCCAGCATCTCCAGGGCGAAATGGCAGTGCCGTGGGGACCCAGTGGCAGCTTGGGGCTTGTGCCTGGGGGCTCAGCCTCATCCCTCACTTCGTCTTCTCTTGGTTTGTAGCTCATTTGTCCAAGGTCACCATGGAAATGAGACAAAGCCCTGTGTGAACCACGGGCAGGAGCCCCTGGGGCAATGAACGCAAAGCAGCGGCGCAGCAGGGGCTGTTCCCACAGGATGAAGCTCTGAAACCTCCTCTGTTGTGAGGACTCACCTCCTGAAGCATTGGAGGGAGTTATGGGCCACTCAGGAGTGATTGTATGGATCACAAAACATGGAAATGACTTGAGAAAACCACTTTATAAACTGGAACCTGGAATATGATGATCAGATTTTCAAATGGTTGTAATTCACCTCAATATAATTTGGGAAAGGGTTTCTTGTAAGGTTTGTATATGTACAATTTTCTCCTTGAATTCCAGTGTGTTCAGGTTTGCGTTCATCTTTACAGGCAGAGAATATTTCACTTTCTGGCTCCAGTTTAGAGTCAATAGGGTGAAATATAAACTTTACTCTCTGCATTAATAGAAATTTGATAGCACTACTTCTGGTTGCTAAAATGAAATTTACCTTTGCCTACCCTCTTCCCCCCAGCCATTTCAGTGCATTTCATTTTCCTGTTTTGGTTTTTTTACCCAAATATAACAATAGAAATAATAAGCTGCCCTGTGTGCATATTTTCCAGAATTCAGCCGCACACCTGGTTTCATAGACTATTAAGTTCAGTAGGACTAATTCTGTTAAATTTAAATATATGCTTAGAAACCTTGTGAAGGCTACATACTTAATGAAAGTAAGTGATACAAATAAACACTATTTTCATTTGGCAAATTAACGGATAAATGTAATACAAATAATTCAAAATAGGACTTGACATTGGGTATATGTGTTACATACAGGATGAACTTGCATTTGAAAAAACTTTTCTGGTGGTGTCACTGATTCTAGAGGAGTGCAGCAACCTCTGTCAGTGTAGCAGAGATGTGAACCCAGCCTCCTTGGGGGCTGCATGTGTGTCTGTGACTGTCCAGCATCAGGAAGAAAAAAATGAGCAAAATAGCAAGCATTCCAAGTAAACTTACTGAATGACCTAAAAATTTCTGCTTTGTGAAATAGGCTACATGAAAAAACAATTTATTTGCTAAATTGTGACGTGAAGTTATAGATGTTACAGATTTGCAAATATTCTGTGGTCCATATTTCAATAGCCCATTGCAAACTTTAAAATATTGTGCAGAAGGCATCCTATCTTGTTTTTTAGTCCCTGGTAATGAGAATTAATTCTTTGACATGATTTTTGGTGCTGTAGAAGGGCACAGTAAATGTTAGTTTGCAATGTAATTGGTTTTAATTTCCATGTTGATTCTCATGTGAATTTCAGGCACTTAATTATAGCCTAAAGGTTTTTAAAGCTATTGACCTACAAATTCTTGATTAACACAAATATCATCCTGAATAACATGTGTAAAGAATTTTCTGTGGAGAAGTTACCTTTACTGACTGTCCTGTAGAAAATTGTGCCCTCCTTTGCCCTGAAAGCTGAGGGGAGGTTTGGCTCCAAGTCCCACTGGAGGCAAGGGGTGTCTGTAAGTCTGTCCTCATGGGCCTCTCAGAGGTCAGGTCCCCACAGGGTGGTGTCTGATGGGTGAAATGTCTTGAAACACCTGAATATCTTTCTCCTGCTCTCTCTCCCACTCTGCTGAGGCTGTGTGCATTCACAGGGCTCAGCAATTACCCAGATGTTTAAAGCATTCAGTGTAGATATTAGCATTTATCTGGAACAAAATTATCCGGCTTCACTTTGGCTGCAGGCCATTGAAGTGCAATAGTACAATGGATAAAACATAAGCCAAAAAAATTTCAGAGTAAAATCCAAATAATAAGTGAAATTGTAATAAAAACATTGCGAAATGGCAAGGTACATCCCACTCCGCTCCCCACAAGCAAACTGTGTAACAATATTGCATGGTTCCTTTTAATTCCATTTTGTTGAAGAGCTGTGGCATAATGATTAATCAATGAGGTGCTAAATGAATTTCCATTTCTGATTAAGTTGCCACAGGGAAGCACTGCTGACTGCATGTGTGTTAGAGCAAGTATTGTTCAGCAGGGCTTAATTCATTTCTGTGTAAAGGTCCAACAGTTATTAAAATACACTCAAATTAGCTGTGGTTTTAAAAAAAAAAATCAGTGAAAACTATGTATTCACTGATTCTTCTCTCCTAAAAAGTGTGTGTGTTTCATGGTAACATCCCCCTCCACCTTCTGTTGTGTGTTCTTGCTGCACCACGATGAATGTGGAAGATGCTTGTTTACCTCTGAATGTGCTGTGATAGTCCTTGGACCAGACATGGCCAAGGAGCAGCAGTTGGCTGTAGTGGGGAAGAGATTTGTTTAAACTTCTTAATAATGTGCTTAAGCAAACCAATGCCACAGCTGCTTCTGTGCCTGTAGGGACCAAGAGATGTGGCCGCTCCCTGCAGGCCATGTCCCCACCTGGCTCCTCTCTCTTAGGGGTTCCTTATCTTCAGTCTGATCTTGATGCCTTCCTGACCACTTCGGTAAAGTACTTTGATTACATGTTGAATAAATTAAATTGAATTTTAATCTCCTCTTTGGGTTCCTTTTGTTGCTCTTTCTTCAATACCCAGTGCTGTTTTGCTCAGGAGCAGTTTTGTGCCCGAATGATGGGTAACCATACTCTATCAGAGCTTTAATAGCGCATGAGGGATGCACTCCTGCTTATGCACAGGACACTCATGGTGATAAAAAGGAAAACAAGTGGCATTGATGCTGGTTGACAATTTTTCCTTTTCCCTCCCTTCTTTTTTGTTCCTAAGTAGTATATCTCAATGAGGCTTTAAAGCTGCTTAGTGTTTTATTAAAACAACTTTGCTAAAAGCCCGTCATTGTCAAGTGCAAAGGCATCTTCCTTGAAAGTCAGATGAAATATAAATGTTGGCAATTCATAAGCCTTTCAGGATGTGAGGGCTGCAGGAGCCTCGCAGCTGGAGGGATCTGGAGCAAAGGGCTTGGTGATGGAGACCCCGGTCTCTCTGGGGAGGCAGAGTGGCCCAGTTTTCCCAGCTCTGAGGTGGCTCCTGCAGGGTCTGGGTGGGAGAAAAACGTTCTCAGTGTTCTTTCTCCACCATCCAGGGCTGCCAGAGAGCTCCTGTCACAGGAATTGCAGTCTTGGTCGTCAGCCCTCTAATTTGTGGCTGCTTCCCCCTGCAGTCCTGAAGAAGATGCTGACACAGATATTTGCTATTGGTGCATTTTGCTTGGATTTTTAACTGATGGCTCAGCTATGCATGAGAAGTGCTAATAGGGCTGGCTAATTTTGCTCCTCAGTTGCATTATCTCCTCTGTCAGTTACTACCTTCTCTTGTTTGGAAGTTTTATTTTATCTGATTTTTCTCCTCTTCCCTGATAGTGTTTTATCCTGACTGCTTTTAACAGCCGGTTCTGAGCATTTAGTGATCCTTCATAGAAGGATCTGATTTTGTACTGTTTGCATGAATCTACTTATTAAAATTAATGAGAGTTGGATGTAAAATTCACGGCAGTTGGATGCAAAGCTGTAAGCAATATTTTCTGTGCATCTTTCTTCTATACGCTGTTTACTTTTGAAATAGGAGATTGGTGGAAAGCAGTGGATTGCAGCAATACTAATTTTCAATGCAGGAGATGGAAATCCAAGTAGAGCTGGGAGAAATCTCCCTGGGTACCACAGATTTTCCTTTTGGTTATGTGGACTCGGCACAGGGGCCTCGTGCACCGTTCCTGCTCTGCAGAGCACATCAGAAACATCTGAAATGCTTTCACTGTTGTTACTGAACCCAGTAAAGCAGATAAAACATCTTGTAAGATACTGAGCATGAGCAAGCTCCAGTTTAACTCGTCCATCTGTGGGTGGTGCGAGACAGAGAGGAGTGTGGGGTGGCTGCATGAGCACAGACTGGAGGTCGTCTTGGAGAGCTCCAGAGTCAGCAGATGGCAAAGAATCTGTCATGTGTGAAGATTTTCAGTGAGTGGCTGAGCTCGGGAATCATCAGTACGATAGCAAAACAGGTTGTATCCACAGATACTGGAAGTTTACTGCATGTTAGTGGCTGAGAACCTGGTCTGACATTAACACATGGTCTCCTGTGCCCCTGCAGATCCCACCGCAATGAGCAGGACTGAGGATTCCCACCCTTAACCTCAGGCTCTCATCCATCCAAGGTCGAAGCTCGGGAACATGCTTTGAGCATGTTATGTCTCTGCTTCCAAAGCATTTTGAACTGGTAGAGCATCACTGACTTCAGGAAGCAGCTTTAAATATTTGTCCAAGGAAAGAGGATTTCTTGTCATTACACGACCTCCAAATGGGAGAGACCAGGACTTCACGCATCCTTTGCCATTGAAAAACTACTTTGCCCCCTTTACCCTCAGGCACTGCATTAACGACAGTTCAGCCCTGAGGGGCAGGAGGCTCAGACCTGGCTGTGGGCGCACACTGTCCTGTCCTCATGCCGAGCTGCTGCCAGCTCTTATGGCACTCGGTGGCTGCCCAGGGAAAATACAGCCGTGGCTAGAGCTGTGACCCCTTCCCAGCAGGCAGGATGGGGTGACTGAAGTTTCACAGTGCTTTCAAACAGCTCTTCCACAGCCTCCCAGGGGTTTTAACCCATGGGCTGATAAATGTCATTTGCCTCCAGGGCCAGATAAAATGCACAATTAAGTTTGGAGGAAGATGCTCATTAACTCCATTGCGTGTGGCATTCTGTCCTTGTGTGACTTGCTGGGGCGGGATTTTTTCTGTTGTTGTTACTGCCTCTCCAGTCACCTTCTACACCAAGGAACAGGTGCATTTGGTGCTAGAGATACGTATGTTGATGGGAAGAATGCCCTTTTGCCAGACTTGTATTTCAGGAAAGGTCAGAGTTTGATATCCATAAATCTCTTCTCAAAGATCATGAGTATTAATCGAACTACAAAATAGCTCAGTGTGAGGGGTTAAGGCACTGCTGCAGAGACCTTGGTCGTGGTTGTTCTTGAGCAGCCCAGTGGAAAGTGGGCTTGCTGTGACAAGGAACTTACCTGTGTGTTAAAACTGGAGAGTATTTTTACAATGGTGTGCTAGTTGGCACAGATTTAAATAGGAAATAAGTCAGTCAGGGACAGTCTGTTCTGGTGCATTGGGTTTATACCTGGAAGGATCTGTCACCGTCTCCTTGACTCCCACAGCTGTTGCTTATCCCTGTTAAAGACACATGGAACATACTCCTGACTCTTCTGGCTTGCTCACATTGTGGTGAATGCGTTCCCAGCTCTCCTGTATTTACTTCATTTTGGGTTTAATGACTTCCAAGGGTCCCTCAAACAAGCAAAACTGGAGCAAAAATAACTGACTCTACTTGTTCATTAAATTGCAGTAACATAGTTGTACAGGACCACCATTCTGCCTTGTTTCACCTCATTTTATTTTGATTAAAAATAATAGCAATAATAAATGGTTCCTAGGAACCTTTTCTGAATTATAATTTTAGATTTCCTTGTGCTTCCCTTTTCTTGAATATTATGCACTGACTTGATCAAGCTAAGTCACTGATAAAAAATCTGAATTCACTTGATCAGACTTTAGGATCAGGCTGGGTGATTTGTAGAATAAATTTTAGTTATCGCCCTCTTCTGAAAGTGCAGTTTGTTTTTTTTTTAACAGTTATTTGTGGGCAAAGCAATGCCAGAGCTCAGCAACCATGATCTTTCAGACTGGAGACCTCACCCTGGGGGAGTTTAGCCAGCTCCTTTTAATTCCCATGTGTATCCCACTGCTAACAGAAGCGACATCTGCGCACACGTAAAAGCAAGCATTATGACATTACCTCCAGGAGCTAGGTGAAAGTTATTAGGAATGACAGCTTCATTTATCTGTGGGCTCAGACCTGGAGAGATCCGACTTGGTGGGAAAGCTTCCAGGTCATGCTTTGCCCTTGAAGGCACCTGCCAGGAGATGCAGAACAACAACATGACGTCTGTCTTATGTCCAGCTCCCTGCCCTGAAAGGGAAAAGTGCCCCTTCTCATACCCATAAAAGATGGCTTTGGACCCACCCCATCTAGTTTTACTTTATTTCTTTAGCCAGCAGAGGTGTGTAGGCTGAGCCCTCTTCTCTGACACCCCTCATGGCTTTGGTTGGTGACCCATTCATTGCAGAGGGGGCCTGGGGCAGTGTGTTCAGGTAGCCTGAATGTAGATGTCTTGCAGCTCTCATCAGCTTACCATGAACACCGCAGAACTTCTGAAACTTTGCTCTGAAGTATGTGATTACAGAAGAATATCAAAGTTTTTGTTGAAAGTATCTTTCTTGTTCACATATCATAGAGAAACTTTGGTTCAAGTTACAACCTCAGACTCAGACCCTGGACAAATGAAAGAAACATAAATGCCTTTTTTAGTCTTTGTAATCTTTTGGCTCACTGTCTCCAAGCCTTCACCTGAGCTCTGAACCTGCAGAGCAGGGATGGTGTATCCCAGCTTCAACTCAGGGTATGGGGCGTGGGAGGGTCTTTCCTACAACTTCTCTGGGAACAGGCCTGGCAATAGTCTTTCTGCTGCTAGATCTAGGAGATACCAGAAGATTGGTTTTGTACATCAGGCCAAGAAAGAGACAGCCTAAATATTTTTTTCTTGTCTTGTTTGGCATTGATGATCACTTTTCTCACTGCCCTATTCCAGAAGTCATCTACTGAGAAAAAGCAAATTGCTCAGCTGCCCTTTCTTCTCTCTTATTCTCTCTTTTTCTATTTTTCCCCTATTTTTTCATGTAAAAAGACTGCAAGTACATCTCCTGGCATATTTATCAAGTCTATCTTCTACTAAGATTAGTCTGTCAGCTTGCCAGACAACCCAGTTAGAGATACAGAAGCAATTTAAGGATGAATATTTCAGTCTAAGAATAGTACCAAGGAAAAAGCGTGCCTGCTTTCCGCTGTCCTGGAAAGTCTTATTCACTGGAGTCCTTTCACATCGCTGCTCACAGCAAGGCACAACTGAAGCCCAGGACCTCTGTTCGAGGTTTGGACAGGTAACCTCAGAGTCAATAGCTGAATTAAGGTATTCCAGGAAGACAGTGGGAGTGCTTCATCTACTGAAACGCTTGCTGTGCCTTTTGGCGGTCTGGCCTTCTAGTTCATGATTAAAGATACAGAGAGTTTTCTGATGGGACATTTTTCCTTTGGGCATTGTTATTTCATTAACACTGGAAATGAGGCTGTATTAATATCGCATAAATGGCCAGCGTGGGCAATTACCAGGCTTGTTGGTGCTGGAATACAGAGTTTGAGTTTCAGAGTTGAAATATGCTTTTTCCCCATTCTGATGTGGAATTAGCTGTAGTTTGAAACTGCACGACATTCTGAGAAATGGAAATTCTGATCCCTGCATGGCTTTATTTTTACAGCTTAGGTTCCATTTCCAGGGTTTGTAATTGTAGTTGTTTTACCTACCAAATTCTGTTGTACCATTCTGTGAGCTACTTGGATGTCCTTTTGTGCCAGACATATGCCCTCCTTAGGTGGGTTGAACTCATGAATAAATTACTTCCCCCTTAACAGTAGACGTTTGGAACAAAATGCCACTTCTTGCTTTTCTTTGTATACATGTGATGCTGCTGACATGATTAAAACCATTTCTCATTTAAGTTCCTTGTGGCTCTAGTTTGCACAAAGCAAGGAGAATGTCTGTTTTACTCGGGGTGGGAATGGCAGGGCTCTGGTCGTGTGGGTGTTAGAAGGCTGTGGAGCCGGGGTGCACCCAGCTATGCAATCCTGATAATTTAGATTGGTTTGGGAAGTCGAGCTCAGCTCAGCTCTGTCTCAGCTCTAAGCCTGTTCCCCTCAATGCAATTGTGGATGTAGGAAGCGCCACAGGAAGGAATGGAATTACATGCACAGACTATTGTTAAAAAAATCCAACCTCTTAAGTCTTCTTCTCCTTTCCTTTACCATAAGGAGCAGCCTCTCCATAATGTGCTCGTTCAAGCATTCCCAACACAAAGAGTAAATACATGCTGAGATCATGATGCTACTCCTGAAAGGTTGGCAGGAAAGAAATAAGACTCGTAGAAGGGAATGATTTTTAGATAAGGCTTTGCTTCATGTTTTGCCAGTACTTGCTTCTCTTTTATTCATTTTGGTTCTGTCCATAGTTGTCAGGCTTTCCTCTGGAATTTCCGTGTTGCAATCAGAGCTCAGTCCTGCATTTAATTCTTTGCCTGTAGTACAGGCCACTGTACACAGCACATATAGACAGGATGATGCTCAAACATGGGGTTGGAGTACAGCCAGAGGAAAGTGGGAACAAGATGGAATCTAGAGATACAGTGAGAGATCAGAGTTATTTAGTTCTCAAAGGGGAACAGGTTCCTGAATGTGATTTATGCTGGACTGAATGTTTTTTCAAAGCTTTTTAAATATTTATGATTAGGGAGTGAGTACTTCCTTAGTCGAGACAAATTTATGATAAATATTAGTGCAATGGTATTTGGGAAATGGTGAAGTGAAAGACACCAACCAGATAACGATCTCAATTTTGAGTGAGTTCATGTGGTACCTGTAATTAGCCCTTTGTTTCTTGCATGCTGAGCACTTCTCTCTCTCAGCATGTCTGGGTGATCGGTTCTGCATCCCAAATTCATGCCAATGGCAAAAGATATAAAAATGGCTCCACTTGTAATTCTGTCTGCAATTCCTTAGATGATCAACATACAAAGATCCTATTAAAACATAGCTGAGAGAATATTTGTGTAGCACTCATTGTGTCAAAGGGATTGTTTTCCAAGCCATCAGACTGTTTTAACCTGCTAAGAGAGTTCGCTCTCCTTTCCCCTTACAGGAAAAAAAAACCAAAACACAACAACAAAACAACCAGAAAAGGTCAGAGGAGAATGGAGCTGGATGAGAGGTCAGAAAATGGAAAGAAGAGCATTTCTTTGAAAAAGCAAGACATATCTCTTGGTATTTGAGGGACGTGCACAGCAGCACCCATGTGTTCACGTACACGCTTTTGTGAATGGTTCAGACTGAAATCATGGAAACAAGGGCTGTTTCTCAGAGACACATGTGCCAGGTTCAATGTCCACTCTCAGCCAAACCTCGGGGCACGTTCCTTCTGGAGGACCTGTAGGAGGATTCAGTAGTTCAGTGACAAGATAGACTGGAAAATAAATTATTGCTACTGTAAAACATCAATCACTAGACCACAGGTGCTATTCTTTCTCTGAAGAATAGCTATTCAGAAAAGCATGTGACTTGAAACTTTTATGGACAAGAACCAGAAATACTCATGTTCTCTCAATTGCCTGTAACTATTGTGAATTTCCTTGTCCTTCTAATTATTGGTACTAGTTATCCTTTATGTTGATGTGTATTTGCAACTGTAAACAAAAAACAGTTTATGGCAACTTTTCTGTATTTCTTTTTTTATAGATTGTGCTTGGGGATAGGTAATTGTAACTTCAGTCTCAGAGAGAACTTCCATAAACTGTCCTGTTGCACCTCTTGTAGACTTTCAGTGTGATGCAATGCGTTTGCTCATTACTACCAGACTGAATTTCAAACTGTATTTAATTCCTACTTATGAGGGGTATGAATTTGACAGTTAATTGAAGTGGGTCCATTGTTTTTGCCACGAATCTACAGTGGAGGTGTACTGCCACTAATGATAATTTCAAGTTTTCTGGGTTTTGCTGAAGGAAAATGAAGTAAGTCCTAGGAGCAAATTCTAACTATGATGAGATAATCCACAATTTTGCATTCCAGTCATAACCCCACAGAAGTCACAGCTGTCAGAATTCATCACTGCAATTCTAACATAATTATTATAAATGTAATCTATTTAGTGCCCCAGGACATTTGTCCTGATAGGCAGGGAAATGGCCCTATGGACATGCTAGAGACAACATTTTTGTGCCACTCTTTTTCAGATATTGTTCTACAAAATCAAGATGCCTGTCATTCAAAGTCATGCTTCTGGGAAGGTACTAAGGGCATAATTTCTCTAAATTAAATGGCAGCATTTGGACAAAACGAGAAAAAACAATCTCTCTTTGCATATTCTGAATGCCTAACTGAATTGATCATCTCAAGTGGATGTGCGCTGCCATGTTGGCTACATGGAGAAGTTTCTGTGCAAAGCTGTGATCACGATGGATCATTTCGTAGTAGGTTTTCATGAACAGACTGTGATCAGCTTTCAGACAGCACATTATAATGTTTTTAATTATAGCCAAAAATGAAGTGCTTGAGATGATATTGGAGAAAGCATCACACAGATGATACAAGAAAACTTTGAGCTGTAGACCATATTTAGTTATAGTACTATTGATACCATTGATTTTCAATTAATATTCAGTATTGACCATTACTATAAAGAAGACAGAAACATATTGTAGCAGATTTGTGGATATTTTTACATTGATTTTTTTTCATACTATGCAGCTGTTTCCATCAATAAGGCACACATAGAAATATTCTTTAAGAATTTGTTTCTCCCCAGTTCAAGGAGACAGTGTGTGAGAATCTGTTTTCTCTGGAGATGTCCTCTGCAATGCAAGGCTATTTGTCATCTCTTCATCCTGGAGAAGCAGTTGGGCTCTCCAGGCTGAGGTGCTTCTGGGCTGCTGGGGAAGTCTATGTGTAGTGAGAACTCAGGCTTCCTTCTGGCCACTGTGTTTCTCTGGTGTAGTCCTGAGAATTTCCTCTGCCTGGAGTAAATCCTTGTTATTAATGTGGGAAATTAACAAAAGATATATTGTCAGAGGTCAATCTATAGTTGGCTAATTTAAAGTAAGGAAACTTCATGTGCTGCTCAAAGAAATGGCTCCTGAGAAAGTCATGTAAGTCTCTGTTGTAAAAGAAAACAGAAAACTTGAGAGATGAGTATTCAAATGCTTTTAATCCATCAGTAATAACAAACATACAAAAAACCCAACTCAAACTATAATTGCGGTATCGATTAGAAGTTTAACATGTGGTCTGAGAGAAAGTATCTTTGATTCCTGGCTCAGACAAAACTATCTGTTTTGAAAGGTATGTTGAATTGAAGTTGTGCAACTGACTTTTTCGGATGCCTTTGTTCTGTGGCAGGCCAAGCTGCTTTCCATAGGACTGAGTAACCCATCCCAGGAGGGAACCAGAACTGTGATGCTGAAAAAGAAAAGCCACATCAGAAATGTCATGGCCTGGTACAGTCAGGTCAAGTTCTTAAATCTGTAATTAACCACTAGGAGCATCCTGTTTCTATGTGTCCTGAGCTGCTGCACGCTCTTAAGTTTCTTAAGTTTCCAGTTGTGAAGGAAAAACATTTTCTGGACAATAAAATTGCAGCCTGCTTATTTTTCTCTAAGGCTAGGATTTCTTCTGCTGGTCTAGGTGGTTAGTAGGTATTTGTCAATCCGTTTTCAGCTGCTGACAAGCTAGATGAAATTGGAGTAACCCTATATACATGTATCTGCCAATAGTCCCTTTTAAATATGGATAGAGCTGTCAGGGCACATCAGCTGTCCCTCCTGAACAGAAGAACAAAGCTAACCATGTGACCTAATAACAAGCATTGGTCTGAAAAATGAATAGATATCAAAGAGGCTTAGTGAGGATAGCCTGCAACAGGCAGAAATCAGGCCCTATGTCTTAATCACATTTCAAGGAATTGGGTTATTCCATCCTTTTATTACAGAAAAGACTGGTGGAAAGGAATGTAAAACATCATCCTCAGCTGTCCTTGGTCTGCCAGTGAGTAGTGGGTGGAAGCTTCTCCTTCCCTCACCAGCCTGCGGTGCTGCCTGCCTGGTCCTGGCGTGAGTGAGAAGGAGATGGTGGAAGGGGCTCTTCTACCTCCCGCAGCAGCATCACTGGCCATGGGTGCCTTGAGTGCTGGAGCTCGGCTTTGCTGCATCCCCTGGTGAAGGGAGTTTGTCCTACCCAGCACCGCTCACAGGGAAAGGTCTTATTTTTCCCTCTCCATAATGTGGAAGCTGGGAAGAATTGGTAGGTAACCAAAGGCATTTTGTAGTGTCATTCTCTGTTTGAATGCTTAGAGAACACTTGCGAGGTGAACAGAAGTGAGAATGAGCAAAGCTTCGGGTTGTTCTCAGTGTTATACTACTGACAGAGTAAGAAGCCAGCTAAGTTTCTTCTGACTAAGATTGTACAAATCAATGTATAGTGAAGAAAAGCCTTTATTGAATACAGTACTTCAAATATTATTACGGGAACAGCTCTGTCAATGGCAAATCAGCACTTGCTCACAGTCTATTACTAAATGCTGTGGGTCTCGCAGTGCTATGTTATAAAGATGATATTATATTAAATGTATTGCAGTGTGTGGCTTTTACAAAGACCAAGAGTAATTCTTGGAAAAGCAGGCTCATTCTGTCCCTGTAGAGATCACAATTTACAACACCAGAACTGCAATTTTGTAGTGAGGGGGAACAACTGCACTGTTTATCTTCATCATTTTTGGTCATTCTATAGCATTCAGGCTGAGGAAAGCAACAGAGTAAGAAATTTGCATGTAAATTTATAGCCACTTCTGTACTTCTCATTACAGATCTACTCCAATTACTGCAACTCAGTCACCCAGGCTGCGGCAGCAAGAAGCTCAGAAGGCTCTTGTTCATGTACAGGCTTTTTCAAGGGCTGAAATATTTCTATCCTCCTGCAAGTCTGTGCTTTGTTTGCTCACAAATGACCAGTTCTTTATTGCTGCACTTCCCCACTCGTGACACCGCCCTGTGGGAGTGGATCATGGGTAGCGGAGCACATACTTTGCATGACGTCGCTCTGCTGATGTCAGTAGATTTGCTTGGATTTACTCCAGCTTGGGATCTGGTTTGGTTTTGTTTCTCTCCTGAAGGCATTAGGATTTAGGTTCGTTTCATTCACCACCATCCTTGCTATCAAATACTACAGCCTAATTCTAAAAAGGCTAAAATTCCTCACCGTATTATATAGGTTTTTACAGTAATTTCTATGTCCATTGATTTTGAGTCCTCACAACTAGAACTTTAACGTATTTTTGATCTGGAAAATGACTTGCTCAAAACTCTAGCTGGTTCTGTGCAGATGCCAAACAGAAGCCATGCAATGGACATGGATATAAAGGAAAAATTCTGTCTGTTTTTTATGTCTTTCACCAAATGATGCACTTGCCTTGTTTAATCCCTGTCATCCCATGGATGCGCCTTTTCAGTTGACACCTGGATTAGTTGTTTAATTACACAAATGAACCTTTTGGGCTTTTTTTTTTTTTTTTGCTTGTCCATCTTACTGAGTGTTTCTGTAACTGGCAGGTACAATCTGCCTGGTGGGGTACTCAGCGTGACGTTTCCATCCAACCAAATCATTACATCAGTTTTGCCTCAATGCAGAAGTTCCAGAATGAGCCTGTCTTCTGTTTTCTGTCTCTCTGGCATCAAAGACCCAGGGTTTGCTCTCTAGTACTCAGAGTGATGTCAGACTTGTATGGCACCCAGATGACATAATACCAGTTATTAAGTACCCCTCCTTAATTTCACGCTAGGGCTGCACACCCAGGTGGGTGCTGCTTTTGTCCAACGTTCAGTAGAGTGCAGTTCAGCAGGTGCCCCTCGAGGATCCCCCAGATAGAGCGAAACAGCCATTCCAGCCAAAGTCCACTGGTGTTAATAGCAAACTGCTCCCAGGACTGTGCTGTAATGCACTGAACTGGGTCAGTGTCCAGTGTCTGCTCTGTGTGACTCCTCACTCTGCTGTGAAGGGAATTCACAAGGTGACACAATATCGGCAGAAAAGTTCATTTATTTTCCCTATGAAGACTACACTGGAAGGCTTAGACCATATTTGCTTTCTTTAATGGATTCCCAGCATGGAACTGTGCATTGAAATGTTTTTGTGCACTCTTTTCTTAAAAAGCAGATCAAACTCTAAAGCTGTCGATGGTAATGGGCCAGGAATGATGTAGGTGGGCTGTGCTGTGAGCTGACAGGCGAATGGCTGCCTTCCCAGCTTTCCTCGCCGTTACTGCCCTACGTGCCTGTACTGCTTGTATTAAAAGCAGCGGTGTTATTATAGGAGAAATAAATTTACCACCATTTCATTTCCTTTTGGAAACATAGTACTTCATCTGGCTCTGAAGCCTTTTGCCCTATTCTGCTGACCTTTAGAGCTATTTTCCAGAATTCTCCTTTTCTGTAATCTTAAGCATACGTTTAAGCAGTGTAGAGGTTGTTCGGGGTGTTAGCAGCCTGTGCTGACAGAGGTTACCCCTCACTGGGGTCAGCACAGCCAAAGGCTTGAACCTACACTCTCAAAGCCCCTCACCATGGGGAAGGAGTGATTGCTCCGGGCAGGACTGTGCCTTTGGAATTAAGCAGGTGCCTGTTACTGAGACTGTATTTCAGGTTCTTCTTTGTGATATGAGGCTGTTAATATATTTTAAGAGATTCCTTATTGCTGTTGCTATAGATTGTATATCTTAGCACATTACCATAGTGTTAACTGTTCCTAAATGCTGGGAATAATTAAAAAAAAAAATTTTGTTAACTAAAGTAATACAGAAATTGCTTAGACTATGTGAGTGTTGCTGCTGTGCATTGTATTCATTAGATAAACTGCCTACTGAGATGAAAAAATGCTAAGTTAAATGCTGAAGAGTAATTTCTCTTCTTGTAGATGGCAGAAATAATGCAATTTTAAAGTTCTCCAGCTATCTGAATATGGACTACTGGTATCCTTGTAGTTTTGGCAATTTACTAAACTGGGACCAACAAAGAAACCAAGGTGAAAAATCCTCCCAGCACATTATACTACATTAGCTTTATTTTAGCGCTTCAGCCCTGGAAGCCTGCATGCCCTGTGTAAGTAATTCAGTGTCAGGGTCGTAAAACACTGGTGGCAAATGGAAATGTTTGACATTGGTGAATAGACAAGCTCGTACGGGCAGGGGAAGCCTGAGACTGTAGAATAGAAGTCCTTCCATTTACAGCCTCACTTTTGCATGGGAAAAACTCTCTAAAGCAGCTTTCTGTACATGCAGGACTGATGATTCTGTTGAGAAAGGTGTCTTTCAGTCCAGGGGACTTGCAGTGTGGTGGTCCCCACTGGTGAACAGAACCAGCTGGGAGAAGGTGAGGTGTCTTGGCATCCTACGAAAGGCCCCGAACTCATCCTGAGGAAGCTGCAGGAAGGATGGAGATGATCATAGCGAGTTTTGGAAGAAGGGATGCTAGGTTTTTGTAGGGTATAAGCAACAGGAAAAAGTAGTAGATCTTTTCCAGGGATACCTAAATGCAAAAAAAAAAAAAAGCTTAAGTCAGAGGAAGTCTGAGAGCAGCTTGAAGCTGTTGAAAATAGAGTGAGACTACAATTAACAACTGTAAGAGAAGTTCTTGTGTGCTGATCACCAGACAGAGGATGGTCCTGTCCTGCTCTCAGGCTGGGGCCCCTTGGGGTGCTCTCATCCTCCAAACAAAAAGCACGTGGTGGGCTTGCATAGTTTGCATGTGTAACACTTCCATTAGTCAGACTGAAATAACAAATTCTGCTAGAAACTTAGTAAAAAGCTCTTCTAGTTTGGACTGTGATTTGGGAAACATCCAAGCTTTTTTCTTCTGAAATGATAAAGTTGAGGCAGAAATATAATGTGCTTTATCATGTTTAAATTTAGCAGGCAATAATGGCAGAAAAAAAGACTGTTCCTATTGTCTCTAACTGCATTGTCAACCCTATTTGTTCTGATTCTTATAGCCTATGTGGAGAAGGACCCTGGGCCCTGGTGAAAGGCACCTGCAGCTTCTCTGTGGTCTCTAAAGGCTGAGAGTAGGAGGTGGTGCCCTTGTCCCAGGGCAGGGATGTCTAGCCCTGCTGTAGCTGGGGCTGCTCAGCCTTACCCCGGCCCTGGGAGGCTCTGGAGGTTGCTGTAGCCCCTCTGCCTTCCCTGTCCTCCGTCACCCCGCAGGAGGCACTGCCAAGCTCAGGGCTGTGCTTAATGAGCTGTACACAGCAGCCCGGGGGCTGGGGAACAACTGCCAGGAGAGGATCAAAGCTGAGGATACTGGAAAAGGCACATGGGATGGTGTGGTTTTAGGGCACCTGTGTGAGAGTTTTTATTTTTCCCTTTCTGTGGATGGAAAAAGAGCCTTTATGAAAAGACATTTCTGCTTAATTTATAACTAACAGTAATTTTATAAAAACACTTGCCTGCTCATTGAGAACAGGAAGATTTTCAGGCACTGCCTGTCATTCATGATGTTTGCCCCATGCCAAACACCAGTTGAACCATCAGGATAACCCAGCCCATGGTCCCCTCTGGAAGTAGCTGGGAGCACATTCCCAGTGTGCTGAAAGCCCCCCAGACTGGGTGGCCCTGGGCGAGAGGCAGGAGGGATGGGCAGGCAGGGCAGTTCTGGGAGGAAGAGCAAGAACACCCTGGCTCTGGCCTGTGGTTCCACAGTGGCGCTGGCTAAGCAGTAAGGGTGGCTGGTGGCTCTCCAGTGGCTTGTGTGAAACTGAAGGACCAGTTTATAGGCATGGCTTTTCTCTCCTTACCTGATATTCTCCATCTTTCACAGTGAGCCCCGTTATCAGCAGCCATGCTACAATGTCAACATGAAAAATAATAATGATGTCCAAGGTGCCCCTTCCCTTGCAGGCCTAGCTCTGGATCACAGGCAAAATGGCAGGATGGTGTGGTGAAGAAGCTTTGGTTAACCCTCTGCACAGGTTGTTCTCAGGCATGTTAATCCAGGGGTTGTCAAAAGCACTGCAGCTCATCGAAAAAATCATCAGAATGAAGGAAGCATGAACTACATTTAAATTAGAAGATGACTATTAGAATATTTTTGGAACCAGAGTAGGTGTGGAGTTTGAGGGTCAAAGTCTCCCACCGTCGTTTCTGTGGAGCAGCAGCTCAAAGCCAGCTCTTGCCTTCGGTGAATCAGTTGTTAATCACAGTGTTAGGACCTTGCCTGTGCGTCACCAGTTTGTAGGCTGAAGCATATCTCGTCTCTGGAGGGACCTCAGCAGTCCTGCAGCTCTCACAAGTTTGGCACTTGATGTTATGAATTACATGGTGTTTGTCCCTCTCACAATTACATTTGATTTCTTTATACTATTTGGTAGCTCTGCGCTATGATGACAGTGTTGTTCTTTCCCCCCTTGATGATGATTATATCTCCTGTTCCCTCAGCTCTCACACATACAATGTCTGACCTCAAATTGAGCTGGCGTCTTCCAGGCAATGTGTGCTTGTGTCAGTCAGGAGGGCGCAGGGCTCAGCTCACACGTTTATGCTCTATTACTCACCCCTGCATTGTAGGGAGGAACGTTGCTTCCTTCTGTGCTTTTCTCTGGGCAATTGTAATTCTACAGCTCAATAGCTTTGAATTTATTCAGCCTAGCTGGATATTATCAGTTTATTTTTATGTGTGTGGAGAGACAGAGCCAAGGAGAGAAAGGGAGGAGGAAAAAACCCTGTCGCTCTTGTAGGGCTTACAGTGGGATTTACACCGAAGCATGAAATTCTTCATATAAATATTTTAGGACCCTTATCTCTGCAGAGATTAATCTTGGAAATACTCCCAGGAGAACAAGGGCAGCTTGTTCTCAGCCTCTTTCTCCCCTCCTCTTTCTGCACTGAGGGCTGCAGGGGGTTCCTGTGGCTCTGGCTGCATCTCTGGAGGCTTTTGTGCCCCTGTGCAGAGGGGTCTGAGCAGGGACCAAGACCAAACCTGGGTCACTGAGTGGCGCCTGTGTGGCCCTGTCCTTTGGCCCATCTCCACAGCCCTTTCTGGAGGGGCTTGGCAGGGTGGTGGTGGCTCCGGTTCTCTCCTGCTCGGAGGAGAGCTCCCATGTCCTGTCCTCGCTGGGAGAGGGGCTGGGTATCACTTGTAAGCGTCCCCTCAACCTTTATGGATCCTTGGGGTTGAAGAGGTGTGGGACAGCCAGGGCAGGGACCTGCTCAGGCTCAGCTGATCTCAGACAGTATGTGGCTCTTGAGAGCAGAAGTTTTGAAAACACCATGAGCTAATTAATGGCAAGTGTCAGATCTGTGGTTTGCATCCCAGGTGGCAAAAGCTGCCACAGTGATCCAGCACCATGGGAGGCTCATCAGCTGGTTAACAGAGAGTTATGAAGCTTTCTGAGATGTGAGATGTTTGATGCCTCTTCCACCCCCAAAGGGTTATTTGTGATGGGGCTGTTTGGAAGGAAAGCTCAGGGCAGCACTGGTTTGCTGCCCAGCGGTGGTGGGGCTCTCCCCCATCGCTGCTGTGGGCTCACCCCAGAGGCTGGGGGTTGGGGGTGTCTCACAGCTGTGTGGGCTCCTTAGGTGTGGCTGTGGCACCGCTGCTGTCTGTATGGACGTGTTTCCTCCAGGGCTTGAAATACAGCACTGGAATTTGTAAGGAAGCTTTAGCGTTTAAGCAGGGCCTTGCGAAAGCACCTTTGTGTGGAAATCCCACCTCAGGGTTATTGATGGGTTCAGATTTATTCATGAGATTAATAATGTTGTCTGGGTCATGCAATCCATGCAGTCACAGCTCCAAGGATTCATGGTTCATGGTTGTCTTCCTTCACGCCTTGTAAGAGGAGAAAAATGAGCCATGTGACAGGGAAATCAGAAATAATATTAGGAATTTTTCAAGGATTTAGTGAACATTCAGAGCTTTAAGCCCTTTTTGTTCCATAATAAACTTTTGAAAGAGAAATATAAAATACATTTTTTGTACCTCACTGCAGAATGAACAACTTGGAGCAAAGCAATCTGGCAACCAGGTGCTGCTTTGTTTTTGTTGCCTTCTGTAAGAATTCTATTTGCAAACAAAAGGGAAAAATTAAGACTAAAAGGATAAACAGAGCAAAGACCAATTTAGCAGATAACTGTAGCATGAAGATCTAAGGTTTTGCAGGATTGCAACGTAGCAAGCAGTTTGGTAGGAAATGATTCCACTCACAGGGGTGCATTGCAGGTATGTTTAAACTTACAGGGGTCTGAACTGTGCTACAGGATGTGATTTAATGTACTTTCTTCTCACAGTTCACACACATCCCTAGTAAAGAAAGGAACATAAAGGTCAATGCAGAGGTGTGTCTGTAGTGATACTGGTGCAGGAGTGATTGGAAAATGTTTTTCCGTGGTATGGCTGGAGAAATGCTACAGCAGGCGCAAGCGCCACGAAAAACCAGAGATGCAAATCTGTTTGGGGTGGGAATTGAAATCTATTGTGCCGCTGTTCTACCTCAGGTCTTCAAAATGTTATCTACTCTGTGTTGTTTCTTGATCCAGCAAGTGATATTTGTCCCTGCTCTTGAAAGCTTCCTCCTTTTTTTTCTTTGCTGAATGACTGTGATTATTGGTAAGTCACCCAAAATAGTTAATTTGCATCTAAAGAAGCAGGCTGGCTACAAATTGCCATGATGGAAATCCTACAGCGTCTGTGACAGACCATGTAAGTGCACTTTGCAGCACAGAAGGAGCCATAAAGATGCTTGTCACAGCAGTTGCCCTTGGAGAAGGTGACAGGAAGAGCGGGAGGACTCTGGGATGGGGCAGGTCAAACGCCCAGGGCTGCATCCCATGGCGACGTACATGGCCATGAGGCACCTTGTGTTCTCAGGTTGGGTTCCCAGACAGCCTAAGCAGCCAGCACAGATGGAAAACGACCACAGGGCACCCACGAAATTAATTTGCAAGATAAAGCGATGCACCTTCTGGGTGATGCCCCTGGAGCTGGCTCTGTCACAAGTGGAACAGCTGCGGCTTCGCAGGAGCAGTTGGTGGAGAGTCTGCTTTCGTGCACCTTTAACTCACCACAGGAGGGCAGACTCTTTGTGTTTGCGTTTATAATAAATAAAAGAATGCAAGGTTTTTCAAAAGCAAGGGGGCATTTGGATGCTGAAACTTAGTTTGGAGCTAATCTGTGCCTTGTGCAAGTTGGTCACCTCCTTGGTCCTCAGCAGACCATGGAGCTGGGTTGTGCCATCATGTACGAGGCACAAGGAGGCAGTGGACATGCCAGGGCAACGTTGTTAGTGAAATGCCAACCATCCACCATGGCATTTCCAATGGAGAAGCATTCATCTTTGGCTACTCTCATGACTTTCTGCTGGCTTCAAAGGCAGCTGGCCAAGGGAAGTCAGTTCACAGCACTCCATTTGCTGAACAGCAGGAAAACAAAAAGTCAACAAACAACAAAAAGCATGTATTTAATAAATAGGATGTCATTTCCACACCAGTTGCTTAGGTAAACATTGCAAGGTAGGTGATGAGGATGAGGAGGGTTTAAAGGCATGTTTAGAAAACAGTTACAAATGTTTGGAGAAGTTAGGGGCTGTGCAAGGCAAAAGATTACCTGACCTGTTTTCCTTGTTCCTCGGAAAACCAGCCTTGTAATTTGCAGAACACCTTCACCACCGGCCTGGTTTACTCCTACATTTGCAACGGTTTATCTTCACTTAGCTCACAAATAGCAGAGTGAATTCCTTTTAAAGAGCCATTTTCGCAAAACATGAATATCACATAAGAACAAAATGGATTGCTGAAATAAAGGATGATAGCTGCAATATTTTATATTTATACACTACTTCCAAGAGATCTGGAGAAGAAGTCACAAAACTTGAAAAACATGTGCAGTTTACTGAAAGATGGATAGTTTTTCAGTGTTTGCAGCAGTATTAGTTATTTATAATGTTTTTCATCCATTACACTGAGAGTTTGCTCATTGAAAAGCAGCTTGCCTTCTGGAGAGCAGAGCCATTTGCAAGATGGAATGAAGCTCAGGCTACAGCAAAGGAATCTTCTTGCATAGCAAATGAGAGAGAGAAGGGAGAAATGCTTGACTGGAAAAAAAAAAATCTTAACCTCCCTTCCCCCAGTGTAAAACTACTGGAAAAAGTACTTTCTCACTGGGAAGTGTACTATGAAAGGAAACGATAATGAACACTGCTCCCTACAGCTGAGGAGTCAGGGTAGAATAAGAGGTGATCCCATGGTTTAAGCTGTCAGATTTTTGATCCGAGAGGAAGTTGCTCTGATGTGTCTTCAGCCAGAGGGGCTGAGGGGCCTGTTGTGCTGTGCTGGTGGGGTTATGTGTCCATACCATGTCATATGTCTTTCTGGGCACCTTCTTGCCTTGCGTCATCACGCTTCTGAGGTCATATATGCTCATCTTCACTAACCCCTCCATTGCAGCTGGAGCTGATCCAGCTGTTTGACAGCTGTGCAATGGGAAGGGAGGCGCTGTGGGCGCTCTGCGCTGTGGGGAGGGATCTGGGTGATTCACACCTCCTCAGTGCGGATGCCCCCCAGCCCCAGCCTGCTCCCTGTGCCCATCGTGCTCACACTCATGCCCTGCATGGTGTCAGCTCCTGGCCCCATGCTCACACCTTCCCTCGGCCACCCAGTCCCAGCTCCGCATGTCCCCGGTTCCCTCCCAGCTGCCCAGGAGGCTCCATGCTGCTGCCGAGCCTGTTTGTCAGCAAGCATATCATCCCCTCACCCTGCCATCAAAATAGCTGTCTCCCAGGAGCCTTAAATCATTCTGTTTTAAACACAGTATTATCATAATTCCAGCTCTTTTCCTCAATGTCACTTCATTAAAAAGAGCCTGAACAGTCTTAAAAGCTGCCATAAGTTTTAAGCTGACCTCCAGGTCTGCTGCCATGCCAGGACAGCAGATGTTTTCCTTGTGCCCGAGTTGCACAAGGAAACGCTTATTCCAACCATTTGCCGAAGCATTACTCAAAGAATGCGCTTAATTTCTATCACGACTTCAAAGAGACTGAAGAGCAGTAGTAACAGATTGCTTTAGGGCTGAAATGTCTGGAATATAAACCTTCTGCTACTGCTCTTGCTCTTTTTCTTTCTCGCGTCTCTCAGGCCCAGAACTGCTGTTGGTTTAGATCTGAAATCCCCTTCTCTTACCACAGTAGGACTGAGAAGATGTGGTAAGGTTTGTTCTAGGAGGGATTACGTTTCTTTTCTTGTTCTCTGAAAGAAGTAATTGGAAATTCTTTATGAATCTATGCTCTTTCCAGTGGGAATCAATGGAATTACTTTACTGGATTTTAAATTAAGTTCTGTCCTTTTTCCTCTTTTAAATCCAAATAACTTCCTGAGAAACTCACATTTGAACTAAGATGGTGGTTCTTTTTACTTCAAATTTAAGTCTAATTTACTCTAATATTTGGAAGCAGCAGAGACCATATTCCTGGGGTTACCATAGCTGTGAGACTGGAATAATTGTGTAAAGTGCAAGAGCCATAAACATCCCCAGAAACCTGATGGCAAAGTGCAAAGAGGGAAGAACCACTACAATATTTACTGACCTTGTGGGGTGAAGATGCTGTGTGTGCTTTGGACGTTTGCTGTCCCTCAGCTGGATCATTGCTTGTTAATTTAACGAAGGAAGTTGTGTTAAGGAACAAATGAGCTGTGAGCTCATGAGAAGTACAACTGTCCTGGTCTGGAACATTCGGGTGGAAGCTGGGGTTGAAAAAGAGACAAAAACCTGATGTTGGGGTTAATGAGCCAACATTGCAGGGCCTTGAGAATAACCACTGCATTTGATGGGGCCGTGGTGGGACTGGCTCGGGGAGGTGGTGAGATCCCCCTGACACACACATGTGCTGTGGAGAGAGCTGAGGGTCTTCAGGCGAGTGGAGCCAGGGTCACCTGCCTGGGCCCCTGCCACTGAGAGTGGTGGGAGAGGCAGGTGTGCCCCGTCTCCCAGCACCCCCTGCCTGCTTAGCAGCCAGATCTGTAAACAGGGAGATTAAACGGAATTGCTAAAAGCTCATTTTGTATTTTAATTAAGTGTGTATTAATTTGACTTAGTTACTGAGCACTGACTGCTTTATGCGTTCCCAATTTAATGAGCTAATGGTGTGGGGATAAATAATACATGATGGAGTGTATCTTCACAGTGTTAATTTTTTCTGTTTTACAACAATTTTAATACATCTGTGTACAAGTCAATTAAATCCACAGTTTATTGCTGATTACAGTGATTATTGGGCTTTTGCACATCATGAAACCTAACAGAAGAGTTGCTGTGGCAAACAGCAGGCTAGTGAAAGCTGGCTAAGATGAAGGTACACCCTTAGCAGTATCTAGGATGACTTGAAGCTCAGTGTTTCATGTGAGAATTGGTTCAGTAAATCTGTTTCAAAAACTAAGCTCTTATTTTTTTGCCTCTGCACTTACGAAACCTGGAAAGCTGAAGTACAGCTCAGCCTGGTGATGACAGTTTTGCCTGCTTGCACGTTAACACAATTAAGCAATTTTGAACTGAAAAAGCAATTTTGAGTTGAAACTACCCAAAGTTGTTTTTTGTTTTTCTGAGGTGAAGGCACAATCTGGCAAGAATAAGGGACGTAACACATCGGGAAAAACTTCTCCTGGTAACATTCTTAGTTTGCTTAAACCTCTGAGAGTTTGCTGTAATGCTATCATTACAATGGCTGATTTCCATCACAAATCTTTCTCTCCTGAAGAGGATATATTTTTCTCTCCAGGTAAAACCCTGTGGATTTCAGTAGGTGTCCCAAGAGACTTTGCTGCTGCTGCTACTTAGCAGCTGCCGTGCCTGACCGGTAAGTCAGGCTGCGAGCCATAAAACCGCGTGGTGGTGGAGAGATGCAGCTGGCGTTAACTGTGGGAAGAAGAGGCTATTTCTCCGCTGGCTTATTCAGGGCAGGTGCCTGGATCTCAGTGAGGCACTGCCGGCTTACACCAGCCGAGGATGCTAGGATGGGTTTCCTTTGTGCTATTAACATGTTGTCTTTAGAACTGTACATTGTGTTCAAGTCCAAGCCCTTTGCAAAGCACTGCAGTGCGTGACAAATAATCTTATACATCAACTTGTCAAGATGACTTCTTTTAAGTAGTATTAAGTTATTCATTCAGAAAGTCGGGCATTTCTTCCCCTGGGGCATATCAGGATACAGCACAACCTGTTATTAACTGTGTTGGCAATAGAAAGACAAACGCGGGTCAGGGGGGCTGGGGTGGTGACGACTGTCCCCTGGCAGCGCTGTGCTTGGGTAGGAAACCTTCAGGCACGTGTGGGGAAGGTGTCTGTCCCACCACAAACGCTGCTCGCCCTACTCTCTGCCTAGGTTTAGTCACCATCCCGGCAGCTGCAAGTGGTGAATGGGAGGAGAGAAGAAAGAGTAAAAGGAGATAAATGAATATGTGGGAAAATAGAGACATGGGAGGGAGGAGTATCTAATTCCACTCTGAACAGATGGTGAGTTGCTCGGGTTTAAAGACTGCTACAAGATAGATATCCTATTGGCAAGTATCATTCAATCTTGTCGTGTTTTGGGAGGAACTTCGTGCATTTTCACATTTGTACTGATAATTTGGAGACATTCGTTAACATTTTGAGTGAAATGAAAAACGGAGGTTTCTTTCCCAAGTCTACTAACTGTGCTCAGGCAAGGGCCCGGCCCTTGCTCTGTAGGAAGGTGCAGCTCCCTGCTCTTCCTGGTCGCAGGGTACCAAGCAGTTCTGCGCAATGATCAAGCAACTTGTATTTGCCATCAGGAGAGAGAATGCAGAGGAACATTGGAAATACTGAGACTCTTACCCTGAGGCTGGAATCCTCTCTTTCCAGCTTGCCTCTGGAAAAGCTTTTCTTTTAGCTCGGGTTCACAGCAGATCGCAAGCAGCTTCACATGTGCCCCCGTGACACTGCTGCAACAGAAGGAGCAATGATGTTTGGCTGATGGCTTGGGAGATGTGAATGACCGTGTTTTGGTGCATAATTTCTCATGTCAGTACCAATGTTGTTGGATTTGTTTCTATGCTTTGATAAGCGATTAGGCTTTGACAGCTGATGGAAAAATTATTTACGCTTTTTCTTGTTAAACTGGTGCTTCTTTTATTCATATCATCAGTGCTGTAGTAATAAACTGAAAACCCTCCTGCACCAGTTGGAATGGCCAAGGGAATGGCCATGATTCCTCAAAATTTAATGAGGTTCCTCATCCAGGAACTAGTAATTTCAGCTCTTGTGGTGGCCCATGGGAATCAATAAGCTGCTTCAGTTTTAGATGGCCATTACAGTTGTCTATGAAGCACCTGAAAATACTGTAAATTGGTTTTGTACACCGGGGCTGAACAGACGCCCTCTCCTAGGGAGTGTGGCACTGTTTAGAGTTACCTGGAGAATACTCAACTTGGTGTTTCTTTAACATTTGTTGTTTCTGCAAGACAACTGGATGTATTTTGTCTCTGTGTGTGAGATTCTAACACTTCGATATTTACGAGAAAACATGGGAACACTGGTACTTTGAAATGTTGCTTTCTTGTGTGATTGTGGGTATTTAAAAAAAAAAAACAACAACTTATAGTCCAAATGAAATGGGAATCTATTTTCTAGCTAGCTAGAGAAGATAAACAGGGAGGCTCAAAGCTCTAAAGCTATTTGTGAAGGAAAAAGACACTGCTGTGTCAGGAATCACTCAGCAAAAGGTAAAAGAACTGTAGTGGTTGTCCTATGAATTCATATTTTTCATAAAATAGAAGAGCAAAGTTGTCAACTTAGTTTATATTTGTGTATGAGGTTCCTGTGGTGAGGTTTTGGTAGTGGGGGGCTACAGGGTTGGTGAAGGAGGAGGGGAGTTGAATTGTGCTCAGTGCCTTATAACAGACCTTGGCCCATGTGATGGAGAGTGTTGTTTTAAATTTGAGTTGGTAATGCAGCAGCAGAGGATCAAGTGCTGGATAGTTTTTCTGAAGCTAAGTCAACACCATAAATCAAACTGCAGGAGGACCATGATTTAATTCATTAACAGTTAGAAGATTAATTAGAGCACTATTAAATATTTGATTAAATTAAAACTAAAGTATTTAAACATTGTTTTTCAAATAATGTTTGCTCATTAATTAGAATGGCTAAATGTTCAAATTAATTAGAAGTCTGGGTTGTTGGTAAGAAATAAACCTACATGCATTTCCTTTCCTGGGGTGCTCTCAGACTTTTCCCACCGCACTACAGAAGAGGTGAATAATCACGGCTGTCACCTCCCAGGGGCAGAGCTGTGTTTTTCTGTATCTGTGTGCGCAGCCGGGCTTGGAGTCTCAGACTAAATGTGCCCCAGGTCCATCTGCCACCCCAGTCCCCCAGCACCCAATTCCCAGGTCTGTTTGCTCATTACTGAGATTAAACACCCTCCCGAGTTAATGGCCTGTGCTCATCACTCCAAGAATCCTGTAATGCTCTTGTGAGGGGTGACATCACGGCAGCTGGTGGCAGGTACCGTGTGAGGAAGACACGGGAGGAGGGCGAGGAGGACAAGCAGCAGCAGATGCTGAGAGCCCGGCATGATTCTTTGTGCCGCTGGCTCCCCTCCCCAGCACCCGAGGTGCTCCCGCCACACTGGCCTTCTGGGGTGTTTGGGAGCCCAGAGGCACACGGGTGGGGGCTATGTGTCCCCCAGCAGTGCCAGCTGTGACCTTGCCCTGGAGCCTTGCTTGTGTGTGGAGCTGCTCAAGACCCCTCCATGCTTTGGCCCCTTTGGGCATCCTGAGAGCGCCTTGGGTGCTTTGACTTCTGAAAACGTTTAAAATCAAAGAAATTCATTATCTCCTGGCTGTCTTCATCTCAACAGAGGGGCAGGCCTGCTTTCGGTGATGTAAAGACTTCTCAGCACTCGAAAGGAGCATAAAAATGGGATTAAATGCCACTTACATCCATTATTACCCACAGGATAAATGCGAATTCCGTGCATAAGGTCAAGTGCTGGTAAAGTTATGCTAGTAGACGTTTTGCCCCATGATTTTTTTAGGAAGGGAGATATCCATCTTTCTCTAGAGATGTATAATTCCCAGTCATCTGAAATGCCCTGTGGCACAGACTGCTTGTAATGACCGTGGCTGGGAAGCACTGCAGGTGACACAAATAAATGTCAAGCAGAAAGCTTGAATTAAGACAAAAATTCTTAAACGTCTTGCGTGTATTGTTACATAAAGCTAATAGGATTACTTCAGACTGAGCACCAGGCTCTTAAAATGTAATTTTCTATGTAAGAAGGTAAGTGTGGAAATGCTACAGTGATGGATGCCTTCACAGCCATCCAGAGGATGAGCCATTTTCCCCTGCAGAAGTCAAATGCAGGAGGTGGAAAACGCTTCTCTGCTTTCATTGCACCGTTTATCATTATTACAACACCCTGCATCAAGAGTTAATTAAGACTTGTACCTGTTCTGTCTGAGCTGATGATCAAGAGCCAGGCATGCATTGGCGTGGTTTGGGCTGGAGTGGCTTTTCACAGAATCACAGAATCTTCATGGTTGGAAGGGACCTTTGAGATCATTGAGTCCAACCACAAAAAAAAAAAAAAAACCACAACAAAAAACCAAACCCAAACCAACACTGCTGCTGGTTTGAACCCAGCACCCGGAGGGGCAGCGCCTCAGGCACATGGGCAGGTCTCACCCCCCAGGGACCAGGTTCCTTGGGGAGCTCCTCCATTCCTGAGCACCAGCTCGCACCTGAGGACAGAGCTGAAACAGCGAGTTACACACATATTCTGAAATGCTCAGGGATTCTTCTGGTCAGTGGGGGTTTCCTCATGTAAACTCCCCCGTCTCAGTGCAGATTGACCTGGTGATGACAGATCCACTCCTAAGAATTGCGCGCCTTGAGTTTACCCACCTCTCCCTGCTGTGGAAGAGGAATTGCCAGCCTTTTGGCATCTGAAATGTTTTCTTTCTGGGTGTTTTATCTGCTACCCTCTACTGGCATGAAACTGCATGGTGGCTGCTTTAACCATGGGAAGACACTGAGAGATAGTGACAGACTGGGCGAATTAAAGGTTTAACTGAGGATGGTGAAGAAATGCCTCTGTGCCCAGATCACCTTCTTAGCTAGTCTGGATTCAAACTGATCTATTACCCACCTCCCTGCAAAACAGCAGCTGCTTGATCTCCCCTCCCATGGAATGCCTTATGTGAATAGCGCATGTTCATGGCAATGCAGTGACTCTTCCTGTGCTCTGTGAAGGAAAGGCAAGAAAAATGTGTAAGTCAGAGCTGGGGCTACGTAACAGTGTTGAAAACCAGACCATAAACACCCTCCTTTTTTTTTTCTTTTTTTTTTTTCTTAAAGAATAGGTTTTACTGTCAAAATTTCGTTACTTAAGCCTAGTAAGGATGCTGGTTTCCATGCGTTGTATGACTTGACTTCCTGCCAGCACAATGCTAAAAAAATAAAAAAAAAAAGTTGTCTGAAAAGCAAGAGGAAGAAAGGCAAGAGCAGGCTTTGCCATGACGTTTATTTCTTTCCTTTGACCGATTGTTCCTTCCCTGCTATCATGAAGTGGTGACAATAGCTATATTGAATTATACCACATGTCAACAGGCATTTGATTTTAACAGAATGAATTATTACCACATCATTTGGACTTTTCTGCTCTATTAATTTTGCTGCATCTTCTATTTTGGTCATTTGCCCTATGTTTTAAACAGCAAATTAGTGCCAAACATTTCCTCTCCGTTGGGTCGAAAGGTTCTGTTCTCCACTGTTCCCCAGTGCTTCCACTGCAGGCGTTTTATCTTGCTCTGCTCTATTAAGCAGCTGGACTGAGGGTCAAACAATAAAATACGTGAGGCTAGAATTCAGTTCATTTTCACTTACATTTGTTAATTATTTACCTCTAGTAGTATTTCGAGGCATCTCTTGCTGAGTTCTGCCATCACTCCATGCACCTGGGGACTGGTATCGCGCTCTGCAGCGGATCCTCAGGCAATTCATCATCAGTATCCGCTCAGTAACTACTTTTCTTCAACACCTCTGGAAGCACCAGCTGATGATGTCTGTCTGGAAGAATGCGTCTTACAGTGACAGCCAAGAGTCACTGCTATATTTAATTATTTCACTGCTTAAAATTGGACTTACGTCTATACTTTTACAAATTAATGGTGGTATTCTACATAAATTCTCTGTATCAACAGATTGTATATTTAGTTCTTTCAGTGATGCTCAATGAGGGTCACAAGAACAAGGGGTTTGGAGTAAAGGATGGGAGTCCACTGTGCGCAGCTGGAAGGTGTCCGATGAGGTGTACGGACACGCTCATCCATAAATGTCTGCCTCTGACAACGTATTGAAATGGAATCTATTTTCAGCATACAGAGAAAGGGCCCATATAGTGTCTTCTGATGACTGTTAAGATGCTGTAGATCCTACTTGCTGCTTTCTTTTTTTTTTCAATCAGAAAAAAAAAAGACGACAGACTGTGTGTTTTTCCCAGAAAGGTCAGTTCATCCTGTGTCACTGAGTTTTTGGGGACCATGCAACACCAGGATGGCAATGTCTTGGTCATGAGATGTCTCAGGCACTTTTTATTGTGTTCTTTTTCAGTAATTACATTTTATTTGTCTTCAGTGTACTTGAATCTAAATCCAACACCTTATGAGGGACCGGGAATTTGCTTTTTCGTCAAGTGGTTATACTGATTCACGATTTTTTCCTTTTAATTCAGTATTTTCTCCCCTGAAAATCATACTCAGATTGATGGAAATTATCCAAACCTGCGCTGAGAACATTACATTATTTTGATAGAAACTATCTACATTTTTTACAAATTGAAACATTTTTGTTTCCATGCTTTGTTTGACAAAACAAAATGTAGTCTCAAGGGTAAACATGATTTTGGTTTCATTCAAAGAAAAACAAACACTCAAACTTTAGCTGGTAAACAAGATGTTTCATTCAATTTCAACTATGCATTTTCCTACTTTTTGTATTACCTGGAAAAAAATGTTTATTGTTTCTCCTTGGTCAGTGAGCCAAAAAATCCATTATTTGTATGGCTCCACTCTGTCACTCTCCAGGGTAAATGCCAATCTCACAGAAATAATGGGATTGATGGAAAACTACGCCTTTTTGTGGCATGTGTGGTTATTTTTTGCCATCTTCACTGGCCTGGGTTTCTATTAATTCGATTTCGCCACCAACTTTTCCCCAGCCAAGGCTGCTCTGGTGTCAGGGGGGTTGTGGACATCTCGGACAGGTGTCCTGAGGGTCCAGCACCTGGAGGTCACGAGATCTCTCCTGATGCCTCCAAGGAGCCCCTCTCCCTCAGCACAAATTGGGCTCTTGTCGGCGTTCATCACTTTCTCATGCTCATTATCTGTCTATCAGGACTTTAAAATTGTTACATACTATTTTAATGGTGTCTCTCTAAAAAATAATTACTTCACTGTGCCCATGATCCAGTTTGCATTTGACATGTCACTTCTAATCACCGGCAGACTTCTTTTTCCTACAAGAGACCTTATTTGTCACATTTCTAACAAAGAGCTAGTCTCTTTTCATTAAAAACAGGCTTTTCAGCTCAGCGACTTAAAAATAGGAAAAATAGAGTGTGTGCTACAGGGCTGTGTTCAGTAAAGGCAAACTGTACATGAAGGGGAGGGAGAGCAGCACCTGATGTCTCCCAGGAGATGCGAGCTGTGGTGGAGCATTCCCGGGATGTGAGGACATACCTGGGCACTGGTGGGCAGACGGGACCCACTGGAGACCCCACAGAATGGGGATAGTCTCCTCATCCTCTGCTCGGCATGGACCCGATGCCAGCAGCCCCAGGGATGCAGGTGGGCAGCCCCCTGCCCCCCATCACCAGGCCCAGGGGCAACCAGATTCACTTGCCCTGAGCACAGGTTTCCCGAATGCAAGGCAAAACCATTGGGGAGAGGCTAGCTTTGTGCTGCCCTCACCTTTGCTTGAAGATGTCATGCTGAAATGAGTCAGAAGGCTGTTGATGTGAGGGGGAGTAGGAAAAGCATGTATGACTAAGCCATTTTTCTTCTGTACTAGTGGATAATATACTTATATGCAAATTAAGTTTCATGAAATAACATCCAGATCATTTCATGCAGTCACGGCTTTCAGATTTGTTATTCGTGCTGGGGATGGGAAAGAGGAAAGACTTGTCAATCCATTATGTAAAAATCAAGGGTGAATATTATGAACAGAAGATCATTAACATGAGCATTACAAGAGGAGAAGTAGGTTTGGGTTTTGTGCTTACTCTTTTGCTGTGGGTTTGTGTTTTTTATTACTGTAATTCGTGTCACAGCATCTACGGCTTTTGAAGGACCTAATGCTCAGGATCGCTGCTCTCAGACTCGGAGTCGCAGGACTCCTCTCCCATGGTCGGGGGTGTACTGGGTGACACCCCACCACTGGTGTTGTCCCAGTGCACGTGAACTCTCTTGCCCAGAACAAGGGTGAAAGGTACTGAAAAACCCTCGTGTGTGATGGTGCACAGGGCTGTGATGCACTCATCAGAGGCGAGGGGACCGTGGAGGAGAGGGCAGGACCCCTCCCCAGCTGGTGTAAATGCAGCATAACCATGCCCAGCTCTGCTTCCCTCTGTGCTGACCAATGCCGGCCACTATTTGGTCATTATTATTTCTGTGTTACTGGCTTATCCCATTGGCTTTTGCATGGAAACAGGAGTGCCATGTAATCACCTCTCATTGCGTATATTCTCAGTAGAATAGCTAATCCTTTGGTTTTGACATCATAATTAGCAAGATAGAAATTATTGTGTCCCCAAACCAAAGATAATTTCAGAAGAGGGGGAAAAAAACCTGCACAAAAAACTCAGCTAGAACTGATAAACTTTGGATGCAGAAATGTAATTTTTATGCAAATGCCCTAATTAAAGAAAGAACAAGACACAGCATTTGTGGGGAATAAATGCTACACAAGCAGGGTTGTTTTCAGACAGAACAGTTTTTTTCTGAGCTCTCCCATAGTCCCAGCAGGTCTGGGTGTCCCTCAGGACACACAGCCTCTCGGGGTGCAGCAGGCGGTGATGTATTGGCAATGGTAGCGGAACCGGCAGTGACACCACAGCGAGTTAGAAATGTGTCCGTCAAAGCTGCAAGGGCTTAAATAGAAAGGATGAGGAATCTGTGTGTGGGAAGCTGGCCCAGCTGCTGTCTGTGTTGGGTTTGTCTCTAATAAATATGCCAGTCCTTAGCTTCCATCAGCATCAAGCGTGTACAAGGGACAAGTGCATATGCTGTCTCTAATTTCTGCCGGTTATCTCGGTGATTTATTATGCCTTTACTAGAGTCCTGGTGACATTAATTGCTATGTGCGATTGCTGTGATAGTGACCACAGAGTTTAGAGGCGATGGTGGGTTGTCAGGGCCTCGTGACACAAAGCCTGGATAAAGGCAGAGCTTCCCAGGGGCTGCTGAGACCCAGCTCCTGCCAAAGGACCCAAAGGCATCGGCTCTGGGCTGTAGCAGCTCCTGAGACTCCGTGGGGCTGCAGGTGGGATGAGATTTATCTCATTAAAACCTAGGTGTCTGAAGGTGAAGCACTTATTCTAAACTACTTGTTGAGGGCTGTCTCCATCATTAACAGGGAGAGATCCCATTTGGAAGGAGATGGATCTGTTTCTGGACAGGGTGAATATGCAGCAATTTCTCAAGAGATGGGTCGTGAGCTCCGAAATACAATTGGGCACAGGAGTGTGTAAAGGCCCCTGAGAGCCCTTAGGGTTGTCATGCCTCAGATTTATTTTTGCACTTTTAAATTACTATTCAATGCTCATCCCTTTCCTCTCCCATTTCCAATGAAATGGAAGGTCTGATTTGAAATGGAAAAGGAATTGCTCTAAAACCTGCTATGTTGAAAAAGACCAAAGGTGCTGCTACTCAATTTTTGTCACCTTGACACCTTGGTGTCGCAGCGTAGAGCTGAGGGGCTGGTAGCCCGGGGCTTGCCAGAGGTTCCCGGAGGAGTGATAGTGCAGGAGGCTGCAGGGGGGAACAACACTGCATTGTCTCTGCTTCTGTCCTACGTTCTGTAGTAAATTCTACCTGCCAATTCAATGGAATTAGTAAAACCAAAAAAAGCTCGGAACAGCCTTATTTATGTTCTTCTTTTCCCTACTTTTTCTCACCTTTACAAACTCCCAGCCCCGCCCCCAGCACTCGGGGGGCTGCCCTCCTCACCTGCCTCATCCCAGCTGTGCTGGGGCCGGGGTCCCTGCAGCATCCCAAACCTCCCTTAATCCAGACTCACCGGCCTCGGGGTGTTTTTCCAGGTGGTTTGGGGCAGCAAATTCTCCTGCTGAGGGTGGTAGGAGCAGGGGATGCACTAAACCCTTGCCTTCCCAAGGTACCTGGGTCTCAGGCCCAGCTCTACCACCTTGGCCACCATTTCAGCTGTCTGTTTTGTTTCATTTCTGTCACCCTGTCCCTGCCAGGGTCACTCTGCATCGGTGGGAGACTCTGGGTCCCAACCAGCAACCGGCAGAAAGGGGACAGGGTGTCTGTGGTGGCCCTGTCCCAGGGTGACAACAGACACCTTGGCCAAGGCCCTTGTGCCGAGACCATACGGTCTGGGGGGTGCTTTAGTTGTGTGTCGTGTGTTGGGAGGAGCTGTGTTTGATTGTTGTCTGTGGTTGATTTCTCTGTCTCCAGCATTTAGGGCCAGTCTCTCCCTATGCAAATCAGCCCAATACCAATTTTCCTCCAGGGTGACAGTCACTGGCAGCATTTCAGGATATGACTTGCATTTACAGGGCCCCGCTGACCCTCTTTTGAGTGTGTATATATTTATTTAAATGATTCATCTACTGATATATGGCAGCTTGGTGAAATGAGTTGTTACCACATTAACCTTTCAACCACTTAAGTCTAGTTTAAGTGATTATTAGATCAACTTTGACAGAATATTGGCTATTATCACAGCTTATCTCCCATCTACTGTAATACAGCATTTCAGGTTTTTCCTGGAACATCACCAACATCCCAGCATTTCAATCAAAACGTTGGTTTTCTCACTCTGGTTTTAGAAATTCCAGTTCTCCAAACAGTGCTGTTCCAGTCTGCCGCCTCAGCCTGTGTTTGGAAGCCTCCTGGCTGTAGGGACCAGAGCTGCTGCCCCACCAACGCCAGCCCGGCTCTCTTCCTCCAAGCTGCTAAACCCACACACAGTCCCTTGGCTTTTTCTCCCTGTGAACGTATTAATACCCTGTAATCAAGTCACCTTTAGCCTTCTTTTTAATAAACTAAACAGATTGAGCTCTTTAATTGCTCACTGTGTGATTCCTACACACCTCGGTAATTTTTTCATGTCCTTTCTGAGCTCCCTCCAGTGTTTCAACCATTAGCAAACCTGAGCCTTTAAAGATACCTGAGTATCATCCATAAGCATCAGTCATATTGCATGAACTATGCCTGGCGTTAAGGAATGAAAAAATAAGAAAGAAAAAGAAATGAAACTCCACACTTGTGCATAGATAACATTAGCTAAGACATCTGGATGAATATCATCGCTTGAAGCGGTTTTCATACTCTCGCTTCTGGTATCTGAGGAGCAAATAGCCTCTCATTTAATTTATACTGTAATAAAATATCCTATTGATTTTAATAAAATTGAAGATGATCATTTTGAATGAAATCCCTAAGGCAGCTTCTCCATAAAAACTGACTCTTCTTATTTTCTTTGCACACCTACATTGCAATTCACGGCTGGTAACAGTGGACTGGGACTTTGTTTCTGAAAATCTGGGGAATAGTTTTGAGTAAAGAGTGTGAAGAAACTCTTCATTAGAGAACAGGTGTTTGGAGAATTCAGCACGGTGCCAGCCCTGCCGTTCTGTTCCAGTTCTGTAGAGCTGACAGTAACACACTGCTCTTCCTCCTGTCCCTGTCATGCCCTTCACCTCCCCTGAGGTGACAGCCTGTGGGTGACAGAGGTAATGTAGGTGCAGGCCACTAGCCAGACCCCAGCCCAGCATCCTCCTCCTCCTCTTATGCTGAGATGGGGTGAGTGCTGCGAGGGGTTACACAGCCCCGGTTCTGCCCTTCTCCACTGTCCGCCCGGCACCAGGAAGGGAAGGGAGAGCCCGGAGGGGCAGCAGCCAGCTGTCCTGGAGCAGAACACAGGCAGCAGGACAGGAGCCACCCTTGAGGGACATCCCCTGAGCAGAGGCTGCATCCCGAGCTACCACCTGGGCTTAGAGCTGCTGTTGAAACCAGGATGCCCTGGAGAACCCAGAGGGATTTAGTAGTTGTTGTTGTTATTATTTATTAAACCGCTGTGGACTTTGCATTTTACAAATCTTTTCTGTTTGCTACACGCCCCACACATATAAATCTCACCTGTGTTATTTTTCTGTTCAGCCTTGGAGATGAGCTTAGTTGTGTATGAGAATCTGCAGAGCTATCACTTAGAAATGAGATCTGCTGAGGAAAAAAACAACAGCAGTATAATTAATATTCACCTTGATGTTCAAGTTTCACTTTGAAATGTACTTTCACAAGATGAACTGCTAAGCAGAATTAGGATTTCATTGTTGAATGAATATTCAATATGCTTTTAATACTGCTTCCTTCTACTTCCCCAAACCAAAGCCTCTGCTGAGACATCTCTGATTAGTTTTGTTTCTAAAGTGCTAAATAGCAAGGGAAAAAAATCAATGCACCAAGAGGAAGATGCTTAAAAAGACATGCAGCCAGAACACACGGACAGAACCTATTCACCTCTTGCAGAGTTGTCTCAATCACCACAGCCCAGGCTCCCCCCCGAAGCCCCTGCGGGCACCCGGCCACAGCCTGATGGCACCGGTGCCCAGTGGTGGCTTTGCTCTGCTGGCCCTTGGCACAGCCCTTGGCCAGCCGCCGGGCGAGGTAGACCTTCCGGCCTCTGGTGACAGTGGACACACGTGGATTTTGCACTTTTGCCCATTTTTTTGTTGTCGATGGTGCTGCGGTGGGGGAGACAGAAATTGTGATTTGGAAGGCAGTGGCTGCGGCTCCCCAGGGCTCCTGCCAGCTTTGGCCTCCTGCAGAGAGGAACCTCCAAAACAACAAATCACAAGGATCATTTTGATCATTAATCCTTGCTCTCAAGCACTTTATAACCTGATCTTTCCACAGGAAGCCTGCAACACATTTGCTAGGGAGCCTTTATCTCTGAATAATGAGCTGTAGTGCATGAGATATAGAGAATTAGTGCAATGTTCTATAACCTGGCCCTAGAAAGTCCCTGTGGGGGGGGTTATAACTGAAGGGAGGGAAGAGCTGGTGCTGGGTCCATGCTGGAAGGAGCAGGACTGGGCAGGGGAATTGAGGGAATGGAAATCTCTGAACATTCAGTGAATTGCATTAAGTGCGAGGGAGCGTTCTCATCTCCCCTCTCCATTTTCCACCTTCTCTCTTGTGTGCATCCACGGTTCCTCCATGATTTACTGCACTTCTGAAGCATATTTGAGAACCTAATAAGCAACATTAAGAGTGAGCTGAAACTTGGCAATTTTTTCTCCCCTTTTCTCCCTCATTTCCGCTTTTCTGGTGGAGCTGTGCCGGTCTGCCCAGCCCTGCCAGGGACTGCCTGTGCGGGAGGAGCAGCCCTTCTCCAGACCCTCCTCCAGACCAGGGCAGAGCCAAGGGCAGATGTGGTGGCCCAGTGGTGGCCCAGGAGCTGGGTCTGCCCTGTGTTCCTGCCCAGATGTGCTGGCACTGGTGCAGCCGCATGTGGCCGCTTCGGAGACCATCGGCATCAAACTGCCACGTTCCTGGAAAGAGACCCCAAAATCATCACTTAAAATTTTTGCTAAGACTAGCTGTTGCACAGGGTGTGCTATTTTCTCCTTATATTGCTATCTTAAGGGAAATAAGGAATTATTTTCACATTAGATTTATACCGTCAATAAGATGCGAGCTGAATAGGGAACGAGCAGCCTGGAGGAAATTGCCTTGTCACAGTGTGTAAGGATCTGATGAGAGCATCGCGTTGTCTCTGCTGAGCGATTGCAATACAGGACTAAAAGAGCCATTCTTATTTTGTTCTACTTCCTAGCTGGCTTTTTTCTTTCTCAATTTGTTTGTTAATTATGAAAAAAATACATAATATAGAAACTGAGGCTATGATCCAGTAGGGTATTGAAACACATGCCTGACTTCGGCATGGAATTAGATCACTTGGCTTCCCTGGAATTGTGATTATTGGAAACCATATTTTTGCTGCGCAAAGTTTAATTGGAGAAAATCCTTAAGTATTATTTGTGTACACAGAAATGAAGAATATCAAAAGATGAGGGAAGAGTGATCAGAGTAACATACTCTGTGTGTTTGTCTGCTCAGACTGTAATAGGAAGCCAGGATGGCATCTTAAAATGAAATTCACCTCTTGAGAAACATTAAGATCAATTTACATCTCGTCCCTATTTTGAGGATTTTTGCAGGTGTTGCTGCTACCGTTGTCACCGCAGACCCTGTGGGCAGCCCCCCACTGGCACCATGGGTCTGGAGGGAAACACGGCCCTGGTGGAGGCACGGAGGGAGGATGTGGAGCACGGTGGGGCAGAGAGGGTGTCCAGAAAACACCAGGGCAAAAGAAAAGGTGCCGGTGCTCTTCACTGCAAAGAGCCTGTTCCCTCTCTTGGGGGAAACAAAGGTCTCCTGCCCACGCAATCAAAGGCAGGTTGTTTTTTTCTGCCTGTTAGCTTCACTCACAGCATGTTTTTCAAAGCAGGACTTATTTTGGGGAGATGAAGAGTAGTTCTCTCTGCAGGTGACGTGAAAACAAGCACTCCCCTTGATTGGATTGCTCCTTTACAGCAGGTCCCGTGGGTAGAGCTGCTTTCTCTGCGTTGCAATCTGAGCACACATCAAGCACTCCTAGATTTATCTTCCAGGTTTGCAACCGGAATGGGTACAAAGGGAAATGCAGGAAATTACATTTAACATTAAATCTTCTTTACTGTGGGGGTGGTGAGACCCTGGAACAGGCTGTCCAGAGGTTGTGTGATCTCCATCCTTGGAGGCAGTAAAACCCGACTGGTGGCGGTCCTGGGCAGCCTGCTCCGGGTGAACTGCTCGAGCAAGGGCTGGAGGCTTTTCATTGGAAATTGTGTATTTGACAGCCCTCTCTCCTTCCCACCTCCAAAACTGCCTCAGTCACTTCTGAAAACAGTATTTCGCATTTAGAGTTGCAGGTAATGGGGGAGGTGTTCTGGGGGAAGGACTGAACCTTAGGCTTTTCAAGAAATGGCTCGGGAGGATTGTAGAGATGAGATATTCAAATGTTGATTTGGAGGAAAAAGCCAGAAGATGCGTCCTCTGACTGTGAAGCCCTACTCAAATGCTGTAGAAGCAAAAGGACTGTACTCCTGAAAGGAGAAATTAACACCTCTGAGAAAGGTGGGATGAGATTCCTTATGCTGCAAGAGCTGGGAGACAGCATCCCACGGGGTTCAGGCACTGCTCAGGCTTTGTCAGCTTGACTTAAAACACTAAAAAGGCAAGAAGAAAGGCATCTTTGAGCTGCCATAGGAGCAGCTTTACTTACTACTTTAATTTAAACAAGAAAGAAAATAAAAAGGAAGATAAATGACTGACGAACCAAGCGGGAGTCCTGTTCCAAACGTGGCACAGGCCAGGGCTGAAGCACAACCTGCCCTTCCTGGTGCTCCCTCCCGGCTCCCACCGCGCGGCTCCGGCTCATCCCGAGGGGCCCTGCATCATTCTGGGAATGCATCATCATCTTGGGGAGCCCGAGACCACTGCAGACTTCAAAGGGAGGGATGCAGGGAAGCCTTTTATTCAAATACATTTCTGTCTTTGGAAAATACAATTTTCCAAGAAAATTAGGAAATCAGCTGTGCTGAGCCTGGGAGTGCTCAAATGCTCTCTAATTGGGCTGCTCTGGCTTTATGCTTCCCAGCAGGGGTATTTCTATAAGATGGATGGTAACCAGTTACTGATGCAATCAAGCTGTTCCTAGAGTGGGGAGCATCCTCACAATGGTTTTCAAGGGCTGGTACATATCACAGCAATGGGGAGTCTGCCTGGGGTCCCCACTCAGCCCCTGTCCCTTGTTCTGCTTCTCCCTCACTTCCCTGGGCACCCGTGGCCCCTCGGTGCGGTCCCTGGCTGGGTGAGTGGTGGTACTCGGTCACCACAGAGAGCTGCTGTGGTTCCTGGTGCTCTGCGTCCTGCCAGTGTGAACAACCTAATGCTGGCTGTCCCCGCACTCAGTCCCATGCTGGGCTCAGTGGAGTCACCCCTCTGCTTCCCACGGAGCATGTCCTGCCTGGAAGGAGGTGACAGAGCAAAACACCGCTCGGGAAGAGATCAGCGCTGCGGGGAAAGGACATCCCTGAGTGGCAGCGCCGGGGAGGAGGATTCCCCTTGAGCCAGAACTGTTGGTCGGCCCATCTCCAACCAACAGCCTGATTGGGGGGGAAATTTGTCAGAACTTTGGCAACTTGGAGGCCCTGAAGTTCTTGCCACATTCCTTGGAAAATAAGCAACTGGATAAAACGTATTAAAAGAAAAAGGGTTTGTGATGGAGGATGAGGCTACAAGGTGACTGGCCGGCCAGTGCAGTTAAAAAAGAATCATTTCCTCAGCAGCTCAGGCTAAAATCTTGTAGCATGGAGAATTTGCACGTCCCTCTTGCACTCATCAAGCCCTGCAGAGCCACGCTGACACGCACCCACGCAGCACCGGGCACTAAGCCCCCTCCCACCAAACCCACCGTGGCTCCTGGGGGTCACGGACATCCTCCTCTGGGCAGCAGGTAAACAGCTCCAGGTAATGAAGCCTGGGTTTTCTGAGTCAGGCTTTAATTCCTGGAAGATGCACTGTCGGGTTGTTTGTCAGCATGCTGAACACCAGACAGGCAAGGTGATCACATGCCTGTTCCTCAGCCTGTCGTGTAAATCAGGGAGGTGACATGTTTTCGGTCTCTGGGGGGTGGTTTGCAGAAGAGATGGAGGTTGTAGAGTGCAGGTGACATTGAAAGACTCGTTTGAAAATCTCCCCCATATTCAGTTGGATGTGGCCCCAGGGACTGGCTGATTGTACAGTTGTGGGTGCCCCAGTGACTGAAGATCTTAATGATAATTTAAAACCACAGGTATGGAGAATGCTGCTTCACTGAGGCTCCTTAGGGACATGTTTCCAGAGGTCTGGAGTCACTAGATAGGACTGTCAGATATTTTAAAGGCTTCATTCACTACCTGAATTGTTGTACATTGATGGAGGCACAGCCTTAGATTAGAAATATAGAAAGAAAGGCTGGAAAATACAGTCTAAGATCCACAGTTACTTAGATGTTCCTAAGTGGGTTTCATCAGGGTGAGACCCTTGCACCTCTGTTTAGGTGCCCCTACCTCCATTGCTCCTGGGGCAGTGTGAGACGGGGCAGCCCCACTCCCCGGGACCCCCCGGCTGGGGCTGGCTGTGCCCCCCTCCCTGGCTCACGCTGCGGGGCTGGGGGCTCTGCCTGCCCCTCGGAGCAGATCCCGCTCTGCAGCGCTCAAGTGTTCACAGGGGCTCGACATCCACCTCTGCTGAGCAGCAGGTGCCATGGTGTTCGGGAGCTGTTTTACTTCCCTGAGCTGCTGCCCAAGGTGCCTCCCCAGCCCCACAGCCCAGCCGTCCCCTTGCCCGGCCTCTGTCACTGCTCTGCACCTCTGGGTCCCATCCGGGCACCACAAACCCCGCTCCCACCAGCCCAGAGGGGCAGGCGCCTGGTCGGGGCGAGAGAGACGCTGAAGGGCCAGAGCAGCAACAGACCGGGCTCATGGCGATGCCCAGGAGGGGGTTCGGAAACCCCCCTGGAGGGAACTGGAGAAGGCACAGACACACCTGAGAGCTCCCAAACACAGCATCACCTTCCTCTCTGTGGGCAAAGGTGGAGCAGGAACAGAAATGGGAATTGACAGCTTAAAACCCAAATGCACAGCTGCAGGGGGAAAGGGAGTGTGAGATTTTGGCCCCCAGCAGGGGTGTTTTAGCCAGCCAGCTGCAGCAGGCAGCTCTGCTCTGCAGCCATGGAAACAGCCTGCCTGACATCTCCTCGGTGTTTGTTTTTCACCGGAATTTGTATGTCCGTAACCGTGTTGTCATCAAACGCTGTGTAATTGGAGTTAGTGTTCTCTGCTCGTGACACACGCTCTTCCTTCGGGGACCTCTGTGCGCTCTGTGGGGACACGGGTGGCAGCAGGGGACCCAGGCAGCAGGGAAGGGCCAGGTGGTGCCAGGGCAGGGGGACACCTGTCTGCCCATGAGGGACCTGGTCGCCTTTGGGGACCCAGTGCAGAGCCCTTCAAAGGGCACAGGAGGTTGGCAGGGGGGCAGCGCCTCTGGCAGGAACCTCTTCCCCTGTTGAATCAGGGATGTTCTTCCAGTCAAAGCCCCAGATAATGCCCCAAAGGTCAGCACACTTTGTGGAGGCTGAGAAAGACCACGTGTCCTTTCTGGATTTTGGATGACACTTCATTTTAAAATATCCTTGAATTTATATTTTTCAAAAATGAAGCTAAAGCTGTGAATAAGGGATCTTTCCTTTGAAATGTGCTGGGGAGATCCAGGAGCTGAAGAAGTGCAGTGCCCCTCTGAGGTCTCCGGGAATGGTTGGACCACCAAGATTTCCTGCAGGAGTTACCTGAAAGTTCCTTTTTAACAGAACTTGCAGTTGCTACGTGCGATTTCCCTGAAACGTATTGGTTTATGTTTCTGTAGTTATAATATAAGCGACCTCATTATGGAGGCAGCTGAAAAAATGTGGGCTTATGACAGGTATTAATTAGGCTTGTTTTTTCCCTTCAGAAACCAGTTCCCTGGGACTGGCAGGTGCAGGGAATGCAACTGGGAATGAGCTGCAGCACCGGGGGGACAGGGCTGGGCACCCCATCCCCGGTGCCACCGCCTGCGCCAGACACAGCAGGAAAGGGAGCTCCCATCTCATGGGAAAGGGCATTTATGAGGGGGAAATAACATATATATAGAGAGAGAGTCAGAGTGGTGTGATTGGGAATGATTAACTGGAGTCACATGTAGGGCAGATGATTAAAAGGAGACAATTCTGCCCCAGGAAAAAGCAGGGTGTGATTGATGGTGCGATGCCCTGGCACTGCTGCCTTGGGCTCCTGGGTGCCAGGGCTGTTGGAAGGAAAGGAGCCTTGCGGGAAAACAAGACAGAATTTAAAAAATTGCTGACAGAAAATGCTCTGGAGTTGAGAGGCTGGTGTTTTCTGATGGAGAAGTGGTCTGATGGGGAGCTTTCACCCTGGGCTGTGCAGGGCTACCGGGTCCTGCTCTGTGCCATTGCCGGCTGCGAGTGGCCGAGGTGAGGAAGGGTCTCTGCACTGGTGGTAGCGCAGGGCACGGGGACAGGGTGGGACACGGGGACAGCCTCTGCCCCGGGTCTCTGCAGGTGGCTCCAGGGATCACCCATCCTCTGGAGGAGAGGCGGGCAGAGAACGCCTATTTAAAAATGAATATTCATGAAGATAGTTTCTTTTAATCAGTTCCAACACCGTGGCTTGTTCAATTTATTTATGCATTTATTTATTTACTTATTGGAGTGACTCAGTTTTTGAGAAGAATGAGCGAGCTGTTTTGAGCGTGCCTCCCTGGTGCAGTGACCCTGGTGGGATGCAGGGATCCTGTAAGGACACCAGAGATACCCAGGCTCCTTTCCATTTGTCTCATTTGTGAAGGCCAATTTTCTTCCCTTGCTTTATGTAATTGTCTTGTCCTCAATCTAATATTCCAGGTTTATGAGGAAAAACAAATCAATACTCTCTTTTCTGAAAACTGCTGATTAATTAATTGCTGGTGTCTGCCTGCATGCTACAATTGTATTAGATGTCAGCAGTAATTAATTTTTAAAGGAAATTGTTCTTGCTGATTTTTGACCAGCAGCTCAGATCCCATCTTTACCGCACATCCATCTGAAGGAGCATCAGCCTGATCCCTGCTGGGGCGTCCTCATGACCGATGGGGCGAGGAGCAGGTCCAGCCCCTGGGCAAAGGGGAAGGTGACACATCTGCACCACAGCCCCAGGGAGGCTCTCACAGCGTTTTCAAATTAACTGTGTCACTTTGGCCTCTGAGAAAATGAAAACGCATGCAGAAAACTGAGACAAAGATATATATCCCTTTGGAAAAAGAATAACCATCTTTACCAGCATAGGGAAAAAAATCTGCAAGGTCCCCTTCTGCTGCTTCACAGACACATTTGCTGTTGTATCATAGATACTTTGAAGGAAAATCAAATCTCAGCTTTTTCTCTCTGGCATACAAATTACTTCTTGTTAAAAACCAAACTCAAGCAATCTCTCATTATAAGTTTTTAAAGAGACTACAGGATAAACAGGAAGGAAACAGCCTATTCTCTCCTCCTTTTCTCCTCATAACATAACATGTATTTCTTAAAGTTTTACTCAGATTGGTGCTGTCCTTTGAAGGTCAAGTGAGGAAGCTCAGTCGCGACTCACTCCCTCCTACATGCGAGACAGCTCCAAAAGCTTCTGTCCATGTGACATTGAGGAGTATTCGAGACTGACTTCATGTTGCTTCTCCTTAACGTGACCCCTCGGAACCTTCCCTCTGAGTGTGTGATGGATGGACAGATGTACAAAGCAATTCTCCCATTTTGATAAGCTGTCATCTCAAAGCACGCTCTAAACAAAAGGCCAGCAGTGGGTACGGAACGACACATGGCCATATCTCCCCTGGGACCAGTGCTGTTGCTGTTGCTTGGCGGCGCAGAGCGGGACCAGGGCAGGTCCCAGGGCAGAGCAGGATCTGCCTCCCAGCCAACAGTGCGCAGCTTTGAGAGCGCTGGGGTGTCATTAAACAAACTGGAATTGAGCCAGGACACCAGTGTTAACACAGTGTCAAAAACTAATATTCCAGGAGGGCCCAATTCACTGCAATTCTGCCAACGTTACGGCTGAATCAGCGACACCAACAGCCCGGGCGCGTCGGTACACCACCCCGTGAGCCACAAGCCAAACACCTGTGAGCTGCCTCATTACAAGCATGTGCTGATGTCCCATGGAGTTTAAACAGCGGGGGAAGAGAATAATATCTTTTGTCATTCTCTATTTATGCTTTAAAAATGCCCCTAAAAATTCTAGCGGAACGTCAGCTCTGCCCCCTGTTTCAGTGCAGGAGCGTGGGGGTGACCCCAGCAGGAACCCTGGCTGAGGTCTGTCTGATCACCACAGCCCTTCGGGTAAGGAAAGGAGGAGGATGGAGCTGTGCTAAGGCTTCTGACCTCTTGTTTAAAAATATTTGGAACCACAACGTTCAAACAGTCTGGCAGAATATTTTTCAATAAATCTTGAATGTGGCAGTTGCATTTTCTATACCATGCTGGAAAAAGGATTACAGTATTTACTGCAGAGACAGGAAGATTGATTCTCACTTGGAAAATCTGCCAGATTTCTTGATTTAGAGAGCTGATGATTGGTGGAGTGCTTAGACTTGATTTATATCAAGTTTTCTTTCCTGCTTGCTTTCTCCTTTCTTTTTTCCCCTGCATGTTCTTCTTATGTTAACACGAGCAAGACTTATTCTGAATGGTTCTTGGTTTAAGAAATATTGTTTTCTTTGGATGTTTTTGATACTCAAGTCAAAACTCTTTTCTCTAATACCTGTTTGCTTGGAGTAACATGACCAAATTTCCCTTGCATGAGGTCCCAATGAAGTCCCTGTGCTTTATTGAGAGATCACCTGTGATCACCCGTGCTGGGGGCAGAGACGCTACTTCAGAAACGTTAGTCCTTCTTGAGGACCTCATCTGAAACCTTCAAAATTATGTGAGCCATCTAAGCTCCTGAATACATTCTTCTGAAACACTTCAGATCTCCTCTAATAATAATTTGACTCATGGGGACACCATTCAGCCGGCGCAGGGGGGCTCGGGGGTCTCCTGCAGCAGCAGCACCCGGGGAGCAGCTGGACCCTGCACCCTCCAACTCGGACCCCAGGGACACCTTGCTGCAGCGGAGGGAGGCAGTGGGGAGGGCTCCTGTGTGGGTTTGTAACTCCACAACAGCGTCCGTCACCTCCGTGGGGCTCTTTACCCCACTCGGGAACTCTAAATTCAGCCGAATAATTTAAAAGGGAGGCAAGCAAGCAAAGAAAATGAGCCCATCACAGGCAAAGAAACTTAAAGGGATAATTGATGCCCTGTTGTTACCACTACAACAAGCATCTTATATCACAACAGTAATGCACCACACTCTAATGTTACAACCAGTTCTGTATCATTAATTATACCACAAGGAGTTTGCTTTCCTGTGGTTTATGTTCTGGCCCAGCCAGCCAGCCCCGTGGTTCCTCTTCGCGGCTAGACACAATGCCCATCTCTGCCCCCCACCTTCACTGGACACCCTGTGTGGTCTTTTATCTCAAATAATCATTACAAAAATGCCAGGCAAGAGGTGATAGCTATTCTGTTGTGTAATATTACCAATTAATAGTGTTTATGAGGGGATGCTCACAGTGATTATCACAGTTGCAGTTGTATCAATCCAAGCTGAGACTTGATATCATTAATTATAAAAGAGGAGGGACAGAAGGATTAAAATCATAGAACATCTGCAGTATGGCATTGATTTTTATTTGTTTTATCTTTCCCTTTTTCTCTTCCCGTCCTGCAGAGGGATGCTTTGTAAATGAAAAGATGAAATGTTTTGGGTGCAGGACTCCGTCCCGGGCCGGGTGGCGCAGCCTGCCCCGGTCCCCACGCTCTGCACCATTGCACCGCGGTGCTTGGACAAACCACTCTGGGGCGGGAGAACAGAGCACCTCCACCCAGCTTCTCATCTAAATCATGGGCAGATGTGTCTTCCCCTTGTGGAGAAGTCTTCCTGGCCCAGAGAGCTCTGCAACAGATTGTCTAGACCTTTAAAGTCAAGGTAAATAACATTTTCTTGGCCCAGATCCGTGATTCCTCCAGTTCCTGGTCCTGTTTTCAGGACTGAGCACAGTCTCACATCTAACAGTGTCTGATAAACCTGACTGCAAATGAACACATGCATGTAAAATGTTTAAAAATGGTCCTCCACAAAATACCCATCAGAATCTGACATTTACACTCATATTTTGAAGGGAAGTTTTGTTTTATTTTCTTCTGTTCAAATCTCATGAGGCTGAGCAGCAGCAGCCAAAGTGAGTAATAGTTGAACATGCATAATCTTCATCTAATTACATTGGTATTGAATTGCAGGTGAAGCATTAAATTGATTTGAAAAAAATCTCTTTGCAAGTATCTAGTATTGATGAAAAGGTTATTATGCATTTGCAGTGAAGTCTGCTTCTGTGCGACGAGGTCAGACCAGGACCAGGGGGGCGCTTGCGCCTCAGGCTTCGGGTGAAGTCGGTTCTGCAGGGGACTCACGCCGACCGGCACGGGCATGAGTCTCACCCTTCCTACTTTCAGCTAATAAAGAGACACCTGGATTTATCTCTTATTAAATCTTTAGTGCTCTTTTAACAATAAATGGATATATAATTAACATAGGCAATCTTATTAAATCCGTATTAGGGAGCCTATTTGAGACCGTTGAGGCTGTAAATTGGAGGTGTTGCTAACTGCCTCCTCACAACACCCATCGCCGTCCCCCACCCCCCGAAGCAGGTCGTACCCATCGGGGTGTTCCTCGGCTGGCACAGGAGATGTGAAACTCAACAAATCATTCCTGCTGAATCATTTCATTTCAGTGACCATGTGCAGTTTGTCTGTGGATGCTCTGGGTGTTTGCAGATGATTCCCTCCTGTCCTGCAGGACTGACCCAGGGCTGGCAGCGGGCTCTGTGCTGGGCACCTCCTGGCAGGTGACATCCAGCCAAGCTCTTTGTGGCTGCATCAATCTTGTCTCCGCTGCTAATGAGGAAAGACTTGCTCCTCTTGCAGCTTCAGAGGCTCCTCTCGTTTCTCCAGATTTAGACCTTCACCAGAGCCCTGACACCAGAAATCTTGGCGTCATCTTCGCTCTGAGCAGTTTGCTTTTACCCTTCTCTCTTCTATCTGCCTCGCTCCATCTTCATTACATTGACAGGGACTCTGACTTGGGTGACCTTGTGCTGGCTGAAATTCTCCTTTCTTTTTTGTGTATGTCGTTAAGCTTTGGGGTAGCTCCTGCTGAGAGCAGTGTGGACCCCGGCCCATTGCATTGAACTCCCCTCCCAGCACTGGGCTGTGCGGGGGTGGGTGCTGGTGTGCAGCAAAGGGGGGGCAACGCCACCCAGGGTGTTTCGGGGGGCAGGGACATGGGGAATGGCAGCAGGTCCTGAGCTGGGGTTACCTGCGCAGATGGGTGTCCTGTAGTACTGGAATACAGATGCTAGTAAATCAACACATTAATTAATGTTTCCAGAAGTGACCTGTGGTTCGTGGTACCCCCCCTCTTTGTGCGGAAAGGAGTACGCCTGGGATACCTTATGGGAACTGTCTGAAAATGGTAGGCACAAACCTTCCTCAGCAGCAATTTCTCTCCCACTGTGGCCCGAGACATTGGCAGGGAAGGGGCAGGACAGGGGGGATGGGGCAGCTGCTGGGACAGGGCTCCTCTGCATCCCCCGCCACTGAGTCCCTTGGTCACAACTCTGAGGCCCCCCAGCAACTTTCTCATCTTGGAAACCATCCCCCAACAGATCCCCAGTGGGATCAGGACAGGGTCCCAATCTGGGGGCTCGTACCCTGGGGTCCCCAAGCGCTACCTGTGGCTCAGAGCCTGTGCCAGCTGGAGCAGCCCCCTGAGCTTAGTGGAGTGTCCTGAGATGTTCTGAACATGCAGAGGAAATGGGAAGTTGGGAGAAAACAGGAAATACTGAAATAAAGCAAATAAATGCAAAAGCAGGTGGAAGGAGCTCAAGGTCATTTCTTGTTTTCCTCTGTATTCATTACTCAGACAAGCAAAAAGAGAATTTATATTTTCTTTTTGGTACAGCTGCTGTCACTGCTGCTGTCCTTTTTTCCCATCATCTTCTCCTTAATGAATACGTTCAGATTATGTGCTAGAAATAAAAATCAGCCATCACGCTCCTGAAAGTAGAGGTCAAGATAACATCTGCCTTCCCTACTGTGTGCTGCACTTACCAGTGTAATAATCAGGCACAGGAAACATCTGCTTTGGAAACAACTTCGGCAGCGAAGGAGCCCAGCTCTGTTGAGTCAGAGCATCCTGCGCTAACGTCTCCTTATGGCCGTTTGTTTTCCCTTTGCAGTCAGAGCCGCGCTGCCCTTTGCATTCCTCTCTTCCAGCTCCTTGCTTTCCTGCAAGAGGAAGAGCCCCCGGCCCAGCCTGCCCAGCCCGGGACCACAGACTGGGGGGTCAGGGCTGTGCTGGGCCGTGGCAGCAGGTGACAGTGGCAGAAGCCCTGGTCCTCATACCGCTCAGCATGCCCAGATGTGGAGGTGACGGTTTGCAGCTGGTAACTGGGGTGTCCCCGACCCAGGGCCCGTGGAGTGGAGCTGGGACGGCAGTGGGGACAGCTCCTGGGGCAGGGGGCCAGGGTGATGCCCCCACGCTCTGCAGGGGCACCGGAGCCACGCACTGGAGTTACATGGCAAATAACTGTGGAAAACTACTGAGAAGAAAGCCACGACCCTGCTGACGGGCAGCCCATAGGGCAGATTGGAAGATGTGTTGGCTAATGAGGTATTAGCCATGAATTATTCATCCAGCAGCAGGCTGAGTCCTGCTAACTCTCCCCGAGCCGAGGGGCTGAGGGGGATGGGGGCCCCGGGGACGGCACAGCAGACCCTCAGGGAGCCGTTCCCTCTCTCTTCTGTGTCACTTCAGCTTGTGGAGAGGAATGGGGGACTTGGTCTCTTCCTACCAAACCTGTCTCACCAGGCCCAGTCATGTCCAGTCAGACCAGCAGCATCGTCCCAGCTCAAGCAGCCGCTGTTGGGGTGGATGTAACCTGGGGGGTGAATGTAACTTGGGGGGTGGATGTAACCCAGGGGGGTGGATGTAATCTCGGGGGTTGATGTCAAGCATGGCTGCAGCTTCTTCTCTGCGGGTCACCCCAGGGGCTCTGAGGAGACACTCAGCAGCGTGGGACCCTCGCAAGCATCTCTGGGGGAGGTTTGGTGGTTGGGGGGAGGAGACAGCCCATCCCCAGCCAGCGTGCGCCTGATTTACAACTGCCAGAAAGCACTTTGTAAATCTTGAAGCAGATAATTTAAATAATCCTCATGCTTTTCCCAGCCTTTTATTCCTGACTTCCTAGTGGGCGAGTGCTGAGTCACCAGGGAGGGACTCTGTGCTGGAATGGGGCCCAGTACCCCCCAAATTTGACTCCACTCCCTCTTTAACACCTGCATTTCCCATCCCGGGATGGGGATGTCACCCGTGGGATGACTGTGACCCACTGCAGAATTGTCCTGTTGCATCCCAGCGAGGGGATGGGCAGAGGCAAGGGTAGGGTTAATTTCCCCAGACAGGCAGGGTTTCAGCTGTATTTTTCTGTTCCAATACTGTAGATCTTGCTGCATGATTATTGATTTATTTTTTTTAAGCTACTAAACTGCTACATTTACTGACTCATTCAGCCTTTTATCATATCCAATAGCACCACGCACATTTTAGAAGTAACATCTTTCCCATTTCTTCACAGCTTGTGCAAATCAGATTCAGTTTTGTCACTGAAAATGTCATAAGGTTCCAGCCAAAATAAAGGTTTCTCCTTATCCTATGGCAAGAGCGAGCACTGGCCATGGTTTTCAAAAAGAGTTAGAAGTCAGGCTTCCCAGCTCATAGCCAGAAATAAGCATCTCAGTGTTCGGAAACATCTGGAGAGCCCAGCAGCTCCCTCCGATCCAAGCCTGTCCAGGACACACAGCACTCTCTGCTCCGAGCAGCCCAGGAGAGAAGAGCCGGGACAGCAGGACCCAGTTCCCAGCGATGCTGTGGGCAAAAGTGCGTGTTCCTCTGGTCTCGCCGGTGCCTGGAGAAGCTCCTCTGGTCCCTTGGGGGAGCCCGGCTCGGGCAGCCAGGATCTCTCTGCCCAAAGCAGCACCGGTCCCCTGTGCTGGTGGCGCAGCCCCAGGGGCAGCCCCCGAGCATCCCCTGTCCCCATGGGCTCCACCACCTCTGTCCCGGGGCACGGCAGGGGGGGCACCCTCTGCCACCTCCTCCCACTGCTCCGTTCGTGGGGCAGGCTCTTGTCTTTCGTGAGCTCGGAAATTACAAAAGCCTGTCTGGGACAGCGAGTGTTTATTCCAAAAGAAGGTTCAATGTTGATTTTTTTTTATTCTTTATAGCCATGACTGAAACATTTCAACACCTATTTTTGTTGCTGTTGTGGTTGTAATTAATGTAATTTATTCTGTAAAATATCAGAGTTATTTAGTAAACATGTCTACAGAGATTTGTCCTGAATAACAGTGCTTTATTAGAGATAATCCTTAGCTACTCAGCTCAAACAACTTTTCAGAGCTGGAAATCTTTCACAGAGAAGCCAATTGTGAATATTAAAGGGGATTTGGAGGAGGAGGCAAAAATTACATTTTCAAATATTCCACTGAGTTGAAGATTTAACCTAGCAACATCACTGAATCCCTGCACGGGCTCACAACCTCATTTTGTTTTGTATTAAAAGACTCTTGGCTGCATTTTAATTGTGTACATAATATTATTGATATTTAGCAATTGTTTCTGTCACCTTCCACCTCAATCAGCATTGCAAAACACAGCTTGAACTAACTGGAAAGTAATTTCCTGGCTAATATTCCTTCTCATCTCCTGAGAGGAGCTGATAGAACAGCTAGCAAAGCAGGGATCAAACAGCCCCTGTTTCACAGATCTGCTCTTTCTCTGGGCTCCATGTCAGCTCCCGCTGAAGTGAGAGTTATTTCATCTTGCATAATGAGCGGATGGGCTCAGAATTTTCCAAGCTAAGCAGCTCTTCTCAGTAGTTCAAGCAGGATGTGCAATGTGTCTCGTAATTAAGCAGCAGAGACACACAGGAAGAGTTATGGCACTGATCCAGCTGCAGGAGGACCCTCTTTTCCCGTGTCCGTGCTGGGCTCTGGCCGCTCTGTGGGGCCCGTCCCGCACCCAGGGCCGGGGGCTCCTGCTCTCGCCGGGGGCAGAAAACAGCACGAGAGGTTCATCCCGCCCCTGGTTGGACAAAGTGTGGAGAGAAGACCAGATGTGCCAGCCCACAGACAGACCCCACTGTGCTCAGTCCCATTGCCCTCCCATTAAAACACACTAACTCTGGATAAAATACTCCTGAGAGTTATGTGGCCTTTCTGCACGTGGCTGCCCCAAGGCTCAGAAGCCGATTGTCCTGTAAGTGAGGCTCCTGCCGCTCGTCCCTTCCACCGGCACCGTACCCTCTGGCAGCCGAGCAGCCGTGAGCTCCCTCAGACACAGGTGGTCCTGCTGCCGAAAAACGTTCTTCCCTCTTGTCAACTACCTTTTGTAACTCTGTTGTCTTGCCCTAGAATCAAGCACCCTCCCCACCTCCCAGTGCAGAGGCCAGCCTTGAAACAGACAGCCCCAGCTTCTTCTTGGTTGGTGTTTCTCCATTGCAGTAGTTACATACAGCATTTTTTGTAATTAATACAGTAATTGCATTGTCTGCTGGAATTCCCCACTTGCCATTGATTTAATTGCTAGGTTGGGAGCAGGTTGGGAGCATGTTAATTGTTTATTGCCACCGTTCAGCTCCTGTGCTGGGGTTAGCCAAATCTCCAGCCTGAGCTGTGCTGCAGACTGGTCTCAGAGGAGTTTGTGCTCTGCAGACCAGGAGAAGGTTGTCCCCATCGCTGCCACCGTTGAGGCTCAGCTGTGCCCGTTCATGGTGCTTGGCTTGCCCAGTCGGCTCAGTGCTGATAAAGAAAAGCATGTAGAAAATGCTCTGTGTAATTAATATATGACTGTCTACATTTTCTGAGTCCAGCTCCTGTGTTGGGTCCATGAAATCCGTGTGTGTACCCGGATGTACATCCCATGTGGGCGCTGGCCCTGGCCTCCAGCCATGGGCTGTGGAGGCCGGTGGCTGTGGTGAGGAGAGGGAAGGAGCCACTGTCCCTGGAGGAGATCACTGGTCTTTTCTTTGGCCACCCAGCAGCGGTACAGCCCTACTCGGCTCCGGGGTCGTGTGTTTGGTATCTGTAGCTGTAGGTGCCACCTGTCACACTGAGCTGCACTTGCCCTGTGGGGCTCGGGAGGGCTCCAGCGGAGACACTTCATGGTTGGACCTTGTCCAGCTCCCAAAGACTTTGCTCATTGTCTCAGTTGATGAGGTCGGTTCCACGCTGAGAATGGTACCCACAGTCTGTAACTGGATATGCCTGTGAGGGCTTTGACCCCTCTCCTGATCACTGGGCATTAACCAGCATTAACTAGCGGTCAGGGATGAGTGCTGCAGGGCCATCTGAGCCCACTTTCCGACATGAAAAGCACGTTTTCTTCAGTGAGCTTTGAATCAAGCTATAACAGTTTCAGACTCTGTCAGAAGTGGAAACGAAGGCCATTTGGAAAGGGGAGGCAGGTCTATGTATTCTAATATCTTCATGCTATATATATATAAAATCCGCTTCGCTGTTCTAATTTAAGCGTGCACAGCATGATAACACAGAGACTGTGCCTGGCCATCCCCTGATTGTGCTGCAGCAAGGAAGTTTTAATTTAACCTTTTGCTATTCTGAATGTCTCAGAAGGACTGTTTCTGCCGGATACTGTAATAGTTTTCATATCACTAAATTTTCCTAACCAGTCCACACTCTAATAAGGAGCGAAGAGCTTTGGTCCCCCCTGATTTTTAATAAAGTGTGTCACTGCAAGTCAATAACCCGTCAAGTGCTGCTCAGCTGCTGCAGCCGCCGGAGTCTGTGCTGATGTTCAGGGGCTGCACGGGGGCGGTCCGAGCCCGGTCCTGCGTGGGGGTTTGGTGTGCGGAGGGGAGCGGACGCTGCCGGCCCCACTGGTGGTCTCGAGCAGCCCCCACAGCCTCTGCTCACCGGTCGGGGTGGTGAGTCAGGAGAATCCCCTTCTTTGGGAATTCTGCGCTCGTGCTGGTGGTGCAAGAGGAAAAGCGAAATAAGAGCCGGGAGAAGAGAGCACCCAGTTCAGGATACCTGCCAGCCCAGGAGGAGATACTGCCCGGCAAAAGGAAATCCAATTAATTTTTAAATTCACCACTGCCAGAATAACCAAGCGCTCGCCCTACGACATAATTTAGTTGAGATAACTGTAACACAATAGGCAGTTTTTCTCTTGGAGAACAGCTATCTCTTACAATCCCTGCGCCCCGATCGCAGTGAGTTTGGCAGGCACGGGGACGCAGCCGATGGGAGATGCTCTGTGTGGGGTGGCAGAGGGACAGCAGCATCAGATGCTGCCGGGTCTCCTGCCGGGGGCTGGGACGGTGCCGTGTCCTGGGGCAGGGCTGTCCCATGCACTGCTCCGGATCTGCTCCAGGCAAGGAATGGTCTCTCATGGCCCTTGCATGTCACCCCACCTGCACAGAAAGGCAGCAGAGCCCCATGGCCTGCCAGAGAAGGGCAGCAGAGCATCTGACATTGCAGGGCACCAAAACCCTCTCTCTCCTCCTCAAGTGTCTTCCCATTCATCGAGAGAGTGACAAGTGTTTCTGCTCCACTACTCCTGCCCCCCTGAGCCAGGACCCTCTGCCTGGGGCTGACCGGCCCTGGCAAACACAACGGGCTGTCAATTTAAACGTTCTCTGCCTTCTGATAATTTATTTTTCAGCTGAAATTAAAGCTTCTCTGAAATCACAGTTTCCATGTCTCTTGAAAGGTTCTGCCTTTAACATTTCTGACATGCAGCTTTTCAGCATTTCTAACTCTGGAGAGATTTTCCAAAATGTTAACTTTTTGTTCCAGTGGAAGTTGAAACATCTCAATTTCCTAAGGAACTCAAAGGAGCCCAAAATTACAGAGATTGCCGTGACTGTATGGCACTGACTGTGCACAGAGAGGTTTGCTGTAAAAGCGTACAGGTCTGCCTAAAACTGCCCTTTTTTCCCCCTTTCTAATTAAAAGGTGTGAGAGGAGATTCCTTTCCTATTATTGCTCAAAGCTTTCAAATCAATTTCTTCAGCTGACTGCTTGAAAGGTGGTTGTGAAATAAATTCCCTTAAAACAGTAGTGAGAGCAATGAAAGAGGCACATGACAAGTCTGCAAGTTATTTACTGTTAACAACAAACCAATGCACCTGATATTTATTAGCCCGAGGAAGGTTTCTGTGTTAATGATGGAGTGATGGGCTGCATCTGCGATTCAGGCCACTTTCATTTCTCCCAGTTCCCTTTCCCAAAAGACAAGAGTCAAGGGTGGCTGTTTGCCGGGGCAGCAGATGGACAGACAGACCACCTTGTGTCTGGGGGCTTCTGAGCCTCTGGTTTAGCAGCAGGATTGTGCAGGGGGTCTAATTATAAATCCTTTGGTAATTAAAACAACAGCTGTTATAATTAAAAGACTCCTCATTAAATCACAGACAACTGACACAAGGTGGGTTCTCAGTGAGATGAGAGCAGTGCAAGATTTCTGAGGGAAGAGAATGAAATGAATAGGGAATGAAATCTATTTAAAATGTCCTTTTTCTCAGCAGAAACTTTTATAAACGCTTCCATGGAGAAGTGAGAGCAGGAATGTTGGAGAAAGAGCCTTTGCCTGGGATCGCTGAAGTCTCGTGGAACCAGAGAGACAGTTCAACCTCTCCCTGCGGGCACTGGCCCTGGGAAAACGGCACGAGGGTCTCCTCATCCCAGCCACCACCCACAGGGTGACACGACAGCCAGATGGCACCCGGAGCAATGTCACCTCTGAGACCCACTCAACCAGGAGCACCCTGCAGGGTGGCAGCAGGGGACAGGATCCCACCTCCCCAGGCTCCTTGAAGGGCAGGGCAGCCATGGGTGCCTCAGACCACGCCAGAACCCTGAGCACAGCGAGGGGCAGCGCGGCCGCCACACACCAGGACGCATCCCTGCAGCCAAAGCAACAGCCTGAGCCGTCTCACCGGATTTTTAAAGCTCATTCTCCACTTTACAGGTATTTGGCTTTTTTGCTGCCGATTAAACATTTTGCAGGAAGACACATCACAGAAGGGATTTTGCAGTGGTATCCATGGAAACAATAGAATGTTTCCATCTAACATACATATTAATTTTTCCAAGCTGTTATTAGCTGTTCCTGCCAAAGGGGTTTAAAGCGGCATTAAGAAAGCAAAATAATGTAGCAAAGGATGTGAAACAGAATTGCTGTTACAAGGATTACGAGGACAGGATTTTTTTCAGATATTTTTTCAAACTATATTCCTATCTAAGACAAATTTTGCGCCACATCTTTTAAATTTACAGGAGTGAAGTAATTAGCAATTAGTAATTAGCAGTGAGTTATGTCACACCTGTACTGTTACAAGACCTATTTACATTCTAAGAAAGACAATCAATATCAGAGGAATTCTCTAAGGTGAATCAGGAAAAAAAAAATCATCTGGTTTGATTCTATCACTTACATCTCCATAGTATCAACTTTTGGATTTTGCTATTAAAATCAGATGTTTTTCAAAAACTTGCATTTCAGTTTCTAGTCTGCTCTGTGCCTCAGTCGCTCTTTCTAATGAACTACCCTCAGTTATCGTTGTACTCAGTTGCTGGTCATCTTCCTCCTACTAATATTGTCCACCTCATGGGAGCCCATTGCATGAGGCTCAATGAGGAAGACCATCACTCTGCTGATGGCAAACTTGGAGGGGTCCACAGACTGCAACGTGTGTAGGAAGGAAGATCTCTAAAACCATGTAGACTTCAGCAAAGAGCAGGAGCTCCTCTTCTTGTGGCTCTTTCACCAAACTGCGGAGCAGTGGCAGCCGCAGCTGGCTCCAGGCTGAGGATCCAAAAGACAGGGCAGGCTTTGGTTGGCAGAGACAAGCCCTTCTTCTTCCCTCTCCCTGCTCCCCACGTCCATCTGCACCTCCTGGCCAGTTCTGTTTGCACTTCTGGCAGAATGAAGACCTCAGATGGGACAGGAGGACCATGCCCATGTGCCGGCTGAGCCTGTGAGAGCTGCCAGTGACCCCTTGGGAGAAAGGGGAAAGAACAAAACCAACAAATGAAAAAGGACCACGGGTGATTTTTCGGCTATTTTGAATCCTGGAAAGATGTTAATTGGCAAAGACTTTTAAGCCATATGGTCACAGAAAACCCATGAATGTCTCATAAACGTTAGACCTGAGTCAGGATGGTAATAGGAGAACGATGGCACCTCGCCAGTGACAGTCACCAATTCTCTGCTTTTGTAGAAAAAAGGAGACAGACTGAAATTGCAGAGCCAGGATTATGGCACTGTTGTAATATCATGATCATTACTTATTCCTTTAGCATTCATTATTGTTAGATGAATCATAGTGAACTCATCTGGCATTAATATAAATGTAAAATGCAAATCCATGCAAATTCCTGTGTAATTCAGCATCATTTAATGTACCGTTAAACTTCTTCATGAGCCTCCCCTGAACTGAGGTCTCTCTTTGACAGAGGCCGGCTATTCCTGAGGAATAAAGAAGTAATAATTTGGCCATTGGGCACCTTATGGGAGTAGCAGAAGGCAACAGTTAGTCGCCGTGACTATTAAGAGGACAGACTTCTTAATTCAGAAACTAAAATGGAGCAATGTAAGGACACTGAGCTATTCCAGCATCAATTAAAGGCCATTTATTTTCCTTCATTGCTCAGTGATTGTGTCAGACCTTGGCTGTTTTAATTGAAGGTCCATTTTAGCGTTTCTCCCGCTTCCCAGCTACTGGTATAACTTTGAGCTGCAACTTTTTAAGGAGGAGGCAGCAGAAACTCTTTGGAAACTCTTCCAGTGCTGCAAAGCTCTTTCCCGATGCCTCCGCCCTTCCCAGGCAGCCGGGACACGCTGGTGCTCAGAGTGAAACAGGTGCTGACTTTCCTGCTTTTATTCCTGGGAATGAAAGACATAATCCTGGCTTGTGTTCCTTTTTTATCAACTCCCACAGCTTACCCATCTCTATCTGGGTGGGAGCTCAAGCAGCTGTCCTGGTTTAGCCAAAATTCTCATGGAAGAAAACCCAAAAGGAGTGTTCTGGTGGCAGGGAGCCATGAGGTGCCGGCACTGAGAGGTGGCTGGAGAGACATTTTATTCCTTTCCTTTCACAGATGTATGTACGTGGGATATTTTAACAGAAGCTGGATGTGTGGTTGCCACTGCTCAGTAAGTCTCAGCTGTTAAGAATGGCCTGAATTTGTCTAATTTAAATTCAAAGGAAAAGGTAATGTTTTGTTCTTAATTGGAAGAACCTGTCTTAAAATTGTGGAAATGCTTTTGAAATGGAAATTGCAGTTCCCACCCCCAAGGTAAAGGTGCACTGAGAACTGCTTGGCATTTCTCGCATGATTTAAGATCGCTTTCCTGATGAAACCATTCCTGCTGCTTTCATCTCTCAAAGAGCAGAGAGCCGCCCGCCTCGGGGTTCCCAGAGCCTGTCCCACGTTTCCCGGAGGAAGAGCCCATTGGCACGGCAAGGGCCAGAGAGAGAACCTCTCCTTCTCTTGGGGTAATTTACAGGACTGTAATATTGCTGTAATTAATTATTCACTGCTCTTCCAATCAAAAGCAGCATAGAACAAAGGAATAAACTATTTCCTTTTAGGAGGCAATGTCTTGGAAACTAAAACCTCAATGTGCAGCACACAGGAGACACCTGCATGATTATCATAATTAATTTAATTACAAGTATCTGTACTTGTGAAAGATGAAGAGCATTAAATACTAGATGTCTCTTTCTTTAACAAAATATCACTAGACATATTAAAGCGAGACATTTTGAAAGCGGATTGGTTCCCATTTGAGCAGCAGCCTTCACACAGAGTGTGATGAATTCACCCCCTGCAACTTCCACCACATCGCTTCCAATTAATGTAATCAGCAGGACAAAGCCTGGACACGTGCGAGTGTCTCTGCCTTGGCGGTGGAAGGCTCCCGCGACCAGCTGAACAGGGACAGAGCTCAATATGTCCAATGCCTGCAAGCCATCTTCGGCACACAAATATGATTTTCTATGTGGAACGAGCAAAACTGCAATTTGTAGGTGATGAGTTCAAAAAGGGAAGATTTTTTTCTGTGTTCTGACGAAAAAACCCAAAACCCAGTGATCTTTTGCATGACCAAAGTACTCCTGTCACAGAAATGCACCCTCTGTTTCTTTCCCCACCAGCAGGATTTGTGCAGGACACAGGTTACTGCTCCTGCGCGGCCCCCCGCCTTGCCCACTGGGCTGCAGGTCGGGCTGTAACTCTTCCCTACACAGATTTAATGAACTTTTTATTTATTTTATAGTCCTGCACTGTCTCGGAAAGAGCAAAGCTCTGAAGAAGCGAGCCAAGAACAAAGCGAAGCAGATGTAAGTGAGAGAGGGAGGTGAGCAGCCCAGGGAAGGGCAGCGGCACGGCACAACCGGCACCGAGCTTCTGCCTCAGGACACACTCGTGAGAGGGATGGCTGCCTCGTCCTGCCGATAGCAGCCGTCCCCCTTCCCCGATGAAGGGCACGGACCACAGCGGGGGCTGGAGGGCAGCTCTGTGCCCTGCAGCGCGTCGGGAGGGAAACGGGTCTGCGCTGGTTGGTGCTGCGGTATCGATCTCTGCGAGCAGAAATTAATGGCAGTGTTTCTCTTCTTTATTGCTTCAGGGCCGTCTGTCCAGAGGAAAAAAAGAGTCTGTTTGTGATTCTTCTCACGGTTACTTCTTATGGCAATGCATACCCAATTGTTTTCTGTCTTCCTTTCTTCCCACTTTTAAATGTACATGGTTAAAACACTTTGTCCACTGGGTATGGTATGGAAAGGAATCTTCAGTCCTTAATATTGGGCCATTTCTGATAGTATAGGTGAACAGTGAAACAATAAGGCTTAAATTATCCCGCCCTCCCTCCAAGAAAGGGCACACATTTGCAATAGTAAGTAATGAAGGAAAATTATTACTCTCATTGTCTACATATGGCTCTCACCTGGTCTGTCTTCTTCCAGACTGAGGATGTATAATATCCTTTTCTCAACATGACAGGTTATGAAACTTAGAAGGTTTTGGCGGCTTTTTTCTAAATGGAGTGCAACTTTTCATATTTAAGTGCTATCCCTGTAAGTGCATAGTAAACATCTGGGAATATATACAGTGAGTGGCTTCCAGATCCACCCTGGTTTGATATATCAGCAGTTTTCTTGTCCTTACTCTACTTCTGGCTTTTGTTTAAATGTTCTCCCCTGATAATTGAATATGTAAAACTCCAACCTTGTGAGCAGCAAGGGATCAATGAGGGCTGGCAATGAGCACAGCAAATATATAGGCTTATAGCCCCACTTTTATCGAGCCCATTTAACGCCTCGTGACAAGGGCCCGGTCCTCCCCTCACTGGCACCCAACGAGTAAATCTGTCCCCGTCCCCAGCAAGATGAGCCTGGCTTTAACTTCGGCCGTCATGATGGTTTGTGCACCCAACTTACGGTGTTTGCTGAATCAGGGCCTCCCCAAGATGCGTATCTAAGGGAAGCCAGTATCTGGGGGAAAAGGGCAGAAAAGAGAGCAGCAGAGGGGTATGGGCTGTACTCGCTGACCCGGGGCCCCTTGGTCATGCAGCCACGAGGAGGAGGTCTAACCCAGCACCTCACACCGAGTCCTCAGCTGCCCCAGCCCAGGGTCAGTGCGGTGGTGGCCACCCTGTCAGGCCAGAGGGTCCCCAGAGCCAACAACTGGAGCCCTCAAAGCCTGGGATTTCAGGAGTCGGGAGGCTCAGACATCCCACTCAGCCTGGCTTTGCCAGCAGGATGTGGAAAACCCCTTCCCTGCATCCGCCCATCTTCCTGAGGCAGCATTAAGTGGAGCTGTAATTTAATATTTAGGTTTGTTTGAGTTATGAGTTTGTTCTCTTTTCCCTGGCCTGCAAACTTATCCTAGCTGAAGGCATACCTTTCTAAACCCACCTGGCACTGTTCACGCTGTGAAATTCTGGAAATGACTCTTTATTAATGGTATAAATCAAACCCTAACTTTTATTTCCTAACCACCAGGGGGGCATACTTGCTTCTGACGCTCCCCTGCCCTCCCCCAGCAGGCTGCCTCACTCCCCACCGGCACCTTCCCGGGCACCGGACTCAGGCTCTGGATCCTCTGCCTCAGTGGGCGCTATGGAGCCCCGGCTTGAACAAGGACGCTCTGGCACATTATGGGCACCAGCAAAAAAGAGACTTAATCCACGCTCAGTTGGAGTTCTGAAAACCTTAGATATTGTGACTATTTTTCCTTCTCTAAAATTTTTCAGCCTTCCTTTGTAAACCTTTGTTGTTTTTTTTCTCTTCTTACATTCTCGTCTCCGTTTCCATGGACTTGCAAGAAGCACATGAATTTCTCACCCACAGTTTTATTAGGGGTTTTAAATAAGGAAATATAAGTGCTCTCTTTCCTTCTGTGTGTGTATGTTCAAATTATGTATCATGTTTGCTCATTTTTTTCCCTTCCCAGCTATTCTTATGCCGATGTCAGAGCATCTATTTTCAGCAAAGCTGGTCACAGACTCTGCCCAAGCCACCAGCATCCTCCTGAGCATCCCTGGCCACCAGCTAACCCCAGCCAACGCTGAGGCCCTTCAAAGACAAGACCACCTTGTTTGTGGAAGATGTGTGCAAGTTGAGGGTGCTTGGCTTGGGTTTTCTCCTCTCGTGGAGAGGCATCGGTCGTGGTGAGCTGAGTGATGTTTTCATTCCCAGCCCTGTAATTACTGGGCGGCAGCTGAGATCTGGGCGTGGGCTACACACAGCCTGAATCGTCTGGTGTGTGAGGGGTTGTGTGAACACAGCAGGCTAATGGCAGAGATGCAGGGGATTGGGAAAGCCCGCCTCCCAGTTTTATGCACAAGAAGTGGGAAATTACATGCTTTCTGACTGCAGAAATTGTGAATGGCAAGTGGTTTCACTGGGAGGGGCAGAGGAAAGCCTTCCATCACTTGAGCGGTTTCTCTCTGCAGCACTCACTGTGGCTGGGATTTCCAAAGGAGCCGGGAGCAGGCGCCCCATTCCCATCAGATGGCCAGCAGCTCTCAGGGCCTCGGCCAGTGGGCACAGACGGATCTCGGCTGGTGGGACCCAGCAGAGCCCCCTCAGTCTGGGGGACACCACGCCGAACCCTGAACTTGAAATGCTGGCCTTGTCCTGGTCACTCAGGTCCCCCATTGCACCCTTTGAAATTATACATGTGGAAACAGTCCCCCAAACTTCATCTGGTTTCCTTCACTTATGTCCAGAAACCTAAATTTATAATCAGCACTGAATTGTAGCAGGGATTGCATTACACGATTGCTCAGATCCTTTTTGCTGCGCTTGAATTTTCATTTTCTACTTTCTTTTCACAGGATGTGATATGTACTGCTCAAATATATTCCTGTAGCTGCAGGGTGAATATCACCTTCTTTAATATAGTTTAATGGGACTTTCTTTCCTTTTCTAATCCCATGGAAATAGGAGTTGTACTGGATAAGATCACACATGAATGTTACCATAATTTTGCTCTGTGTCAAAGATATGATCTCATCAGAGCTTGACTGTTATTGCTAATTTGAGAAAAGGGCACGAGCATTAAAGCTGAGATATGCAACCTTTAGCAATCCTTCAGTTTGCGTGGAAGGTATCTGGAATGCAAATTGTTGGGCATTATGCTCTGAAACGTTCCAATAACTTTTGAACTGCAAAATTATGTGACTGTCAGAACTGATGTCACTTCTACCCCTCCTCCTCCCCCTGCTCTTCTGCACCAGACTACAAATCTGAAACACCGCTTGTACGGGGAAGAGGAATGCTATTAGTATTCAAATGGATTTCCTTTTCTGTATGAAAAATGGAAGACTTCATTTCTAAAAGTAATTTTAGTGTTAAGCTACCTATTTATGGGGGGTGTTGCACTCAGCTTGCATGGAGTTGATTTGTATATATTTTTTCTAACCAAAGGCTGAATCTTGGCCCTGGCTCTAAGATGGTGCACGGGGAATAAATCCGTGTGACTGGATATAATTCCAGCAGAGGAATTGCTTCTCTGTCGTGCTGGGTCCAGGGGGTACCAAGCTTCTGAGGACTTTGGGAACCAAGAGGTGGACCAGAACCAAGCAATCCCTGGCCTTGTCCCCCAGCAATGCTCTGGAGAAACCTGGATTTGCAAAAGGTCTGAAGGACTCAGGATCCTGAATCCTGCTGAGTCATGTGGGGGCATTCCAGCACTGACGGAACTGTTGGCAGAAGTTTTCCTGGGCTCCCAACAGCCCTGGTCTTTGCTCGGCAGGAGGCAGGTACTCCATCACGGCCCAGACCTTCTGCCTCCCAGCCCTGCCCAAGGGCGTGGGAATGCTTTTTCTGCTTCTCTCTATACACAGGGAAAACAGTGCAAAAAGGCTGAACAGAAATAATAATAGAGTTTATGGATGTGGCTAAACATGATTGAAATTATGCTTGTAAACGTGGGTAGAACTTGTCAGTGGCTCTTTAAAAGTGAGTAATACCACTTTAATTGTTATCCCTACTGCTATAGATCACAATAAGGTTATGCTGATGGAACCATCAAGCATAGTAAATGTTATAAGTACAATATGTTAGTACTAATTATGGAGTAATTTCACAATGATGTATATGAAGAGGGCAATTTTGCATGCCAGTTCACCAGAGTAAATACAATTGCATGGAAGAAGGGGAAGGCAAAATATTTCCCAAGAGCACAAAGATAGATACTGGGTGGCTTTTCTGGTGTCGTGGCATTCCCGGCTCCTGACTCCTTCTGAAAGGGTTGCTGCCACTTGGCCTTATGGAGAATCCCTTGGGTACATGCATCCCTACAGGGCCCAGGAGATTTGGGACTGATTGCCAAAGCAAAAACATGTCATTTTTTGTCGAGGGAGGTAAGCTGAGGGTTGTGGTGCTGTGAAATGCTAATGAAGAACACGCACAGGAAATACACCCCTGGAGGGCAATGTAAAAATGGGCCCCGTTGGGTTTTTCTTTTTATCAGGCTGCGAGAAGTCAGAAGCTGTTACTCACAGAAATAAATTTTCTAATAGCTTTGACCTTTTTTTCACTTCCAAATATTGTAATTTACAGACCTGAGAAAGGACTGAATTTAAGAGGAGTTTCATTGTTTTGGGTAAAATAACTTCTCTTGCTCTTTACCAGAAAGATTTTGTTCTTATTTATACTGCAGTTGCCTTTGACTGTTCTGGAATCACAAAGGGGCATTTGGGAGTTTGGGAATGCCACTTCTGTGCTCTTTAAGGCCCCTTCTTGCAGCCACGGTGACCCAGGTTGCCCCAGAGCAGATGAGCCATACGGAAGGGTGAGCGTGTCCCCTGGGGATGGCGACCGGCCCAGCCCCGGCTCCTCCCCAGGCATCACTTCTGTGGATGCTCCAGACTACGAATTTGAGGGATTTCCTGCCTATTCTGCAGACGGACTAATACGGCAGGTGGGATGCTTATTCATGTGTTTCTCTTTCGGGATGAGATTGAGCTCTGCCTGTAAAGCAGCGTCTGTGTTTAACAGCCAGCGTGCAGGAGGTGCGTTGCAGAGTGCCAACAGAGATTGACTCCTGGATGGTGCCTCCTCCCGGAGAGAGGAATGGCTCAAGGCCCCTGCTGGGACCTGGAGGACTTCTGGTCTGGCTCTGCAATTCTTCAGGCCCTCACAGCTAAACCTGACGTTTATTTACATATGCTTCCTAGCAGTAATTTTAACTTCCAGGTCTTGTGAAAAGAAGAGAGGAAATAACTGCACAGGACCGGAGAGAGACACCGGCAGAGGTGGCTCCTTCTGGGGAGGACGGAGACCTGGTAAAACCGCTCAAGGAGCATGCAGGGAAACCTCCTTCCTGCTTTCGTCTTACCTCAGGAAATGTGGGAATAGAAGCCAGTCCACAAGGAAGCCAGGTCAGTGTTCCCACAGCCCCTCCTCAAAACCATTTCATCCACGACACTCCTGGTTATTTGCCCGTTATCTTGCCAGTCTCGCCTCCTACTTGGAGCCCTTTGGAAAGAGATTTCCCCAGGGGCTATTAACTCTGCCTGCCATTCCCTATTATTTTTGCTAATTCTTCTCTTGCCTTAAATTGATCTGATACAGATATTAGATAACAGGAATAGCGTGAGCCTACTCGGCTGCAAGTATTCCATGGCCCAAACAGGGCACATGCTCTACTGGTGCATCAGCTGTTTAATGGATACTGTTTTTTCCTGTTAAGAGTAATCTTATATGGTACCTATTCATTGTAAAGAATGATTACAGAAAGGATTGCCTCTGAATAATGCAAGAACTCTGGAGTCTTAGAAAATGGAAAGCTGTTGATAAATCTGTTGTAGCTGAAACAAAATTGAAACAAACTTAAAAATATTACTCTGGTCTTTTACCCAAGGTGAGTAAATAATTTTTAGTGGAGGCCAGCTCACATCCTAACTGTATTTCCACTGAATGTCTGAGTTACTTTATGCAATGGCTACTGTATGTGACTAATGGGTGAACTCTCATTGTTTATGCTGATGCTGTTGTAGCTGCAGGGCTGGGCCAGCGCTTCTTGTGCCTCTTGTTTACTCCTCACAAATGGTTTGGGTTGAACGGACCTTAAAGCCCCCTCAGTGCCACCCCCTGCCCTGGGCAGGGACACCTCCCATCAGACCAGGTTGCTCCAAGCCCCCTCCAACCTGGCCTTGAACCCCTCCAGAGATGGGGCAGCCACAGCTTCTCTGGGCAACCTGGGCCGGTGTCTCGCCCCGCTGCAGGCGTTAGTGTAAAGATATTTCAGAAGTGCTGCAGTGTCCTCAGCACATCACGGAGCAGACTGAAGGGCCTCGCGAGCACACTGTCCCTCAGACATGGCATGCTGCCCCCAGCCTGTCTCCAGCTGACCTGGTTTAACCCCTTTCCTCCTTCAAACACAGTTTAAAGCTCTTCTGATGAGCTCTGCCAGCTCCTGTCAAAGATCTCTTTCCCCCTTTGAAAAAGGCACGTCCCCTCTGCCCGCAGCAGCCCCGGTGCGGTGCAGACTGACATCAAACCAACCCGCGGTTCTGCTGCCGAGGCCCTGCTCGGAGGCAGGTGTTGATCTGCGGGGCCTTCCTGGTCCTTCCCCGCAACCGGGAGAATGGAGGGGGACGCAACTTGCGCTCCCGAGCCCTTAATCTGCCGCCCCAAGGCTCCGCAGTCCCCCTTGGGCGCCGTTGGACGCCTTCGGACGCCTTCTTGCAGCTCCACGGCCGCCTGCCTGCAGATCCCTCGACGGCAGCGCTCCCGGGCCGGACCCGCCGGGCCAGCGCCCGCCGCGCG
>VXAK01016160.1:360044-397991 GCA_013399435.1 Arenaria interpres | reverse complement strand
CCCTCCGCGCCCCGAGGTCCCCGGTTTGGGACCCGTCGCCGCGGGGCCGCTCGCCCGGGGCCACCGGGGGCTGGCGTCGGTTACAGCGCGTTCGGATCTCCCGCCACCGGTCCCGGCCCCGCCCGGATTTAGCAGACGGAGGTAAGTGCGCTCTGTTCGGCCCGTCCTTCGCCTGCCCGGGCTCCCCGGCCGCAGCGCCCCCCGGCACACCCGCGCCGGGGCAGCCGGGCGGGACGGGATGGGGGCCCTGCCCGGAGAGCCCTCTGCGCCGTGCAGGCTGCCACTGCCCGGCCAGGAGGGGCTTGTGGCCCCGTGAGGGTGTCCTTGGCCTCCACGGCAGCGCTCGGTCAGGGGGAGGTCTGCCGGGTCCGTGGCTGCCGGAGATTGACTGGGAGCTCAGCGTGTGGCTGAGTCCAGCCGGCATGTGGCTACCTCGGGACGGGAAACTGGACAAAGCACATGGGCACGAGTCATTTCCATCAATGTTTGGTTTCTGTTCCTCCACGACGTTCCTATGTATGACATCTTGCATTTATAGTAATTTAACCCAGCCTTTTTAATTCTCATTTGTGTTTCACATGCCACGTGTAGGTCCTCCTCTTCCTCCTCCTGGAAGAGGCAGTGACTGTGATGGCTTGTTTCTCTTGTTAATCTCATTTTCATGGAAATCTTCTGAAATATTTGTTACTTAAGTGCAGCACTTTCCCCTCTGTTTGCCCTTTTGTGTATCCAAACCCAAGTCACTTCATGACTCCCTTGTCAGTTTTCTTGCACGGGTAGCAATATAAAATATCATTGAGGTATCTCTTCAGACTTACAACTTGCACGTAAAAATTTTTTTTAATGTTTCCTTGCATGGACTGTTTATCAGTCGTAATGGGTTTTTTAAACAACCTTTTTATTACCCTGAAATGGCTGAAGGAGATGATCCTCAGCAGTTGATAAACCGAAGAAAAAAATCTGTTTGAAGTCTACAGGATGATGCTGACTTTTACCAGCTCAAGAAATGGTCCTTGACAGCACTAGAACAGCAGGACGCCTGACTCCTGAGCCGTAAAACTTTATGGCAAAACTCAGGTGAATTCAGCGGGGGTGAGAGCAGAGAATGAGATGCTTTTTATCTGGTCTTGAAAGCTGGTGTCCTCGAAGGCAACGCGGGGCAGTGGCCCCTCTCTGTCACCCCTCATCATCTGTCCTGCCTGGTGCCTTCGCGGGTGCTCGCCCGGTGGGGACAGCCCCACAGTCCCAGGGCAGAGCATCCAACGTCCACAGAGCAGTCAGGCCTGTTTGCAAAACCTTATTTTGTAGGTGCAAAGACTGCCCTTATTTCACGGATTGGGAAGTTAAGGGGCCGGCTTTCTAACCCCCTGCCAGCTTGGCAAACGCTAGCCGTGCTGTGCGGCACAGCTCTGCTCTGCAGATACCAGCGCTTCTGATCGCTGCTGGCCTCGTGCCGGGCAGATGGGCATGAGCCGGGGGGGTTGGAGCCCGTGCCCCCAGGGATGCAGGGTGTGGGGCACCCTTTGGGAGCGCAGCACCCCGAGGAGGGTCTGTCCCTCTCCCCCCCCGGACCTGAGGGCCAGACTCCAGCCTTGGCTTCTGTGGGCTCCCAGCTCCTGTATCGCGCCGTTCCTTTGCAGAAGCTGCTGGCAGGATGCATTGTGCGAGGTGCACTGAGATGTAAGGTGAAAGCCAAGTAAAGTTTAAAATTGCCAGGTGCAGAATCTGGAGAACAAAAAGCCTATAGAAGCCGAAGGGGAGTGAAGAATGGGCTTTTAGTTTAAAGTCAAATTCAGAGGAAACGAAAGAGACCGTTTTTGGTCCCAGGAAGGTCAGGCTGTGTCGTTGCTTCTTTAATGTTGCCCCTTAATGGCAGTCAGGTTAGTTTAGTTCCATTAATGTCTTGGGGCACCTTTTGAGCTGGACACTTTTTTCTCAGGATTATTCTTCACATGTTTTTCCAAGTGTCCCCTTTACTCTTTACCGATTGTTGACTGCACCCTTTCAGGTACCTCGGTGAACATGGAGGATACGGCACCTTGGTGTTACCTCAGGGCTAATGGAGTCATCCCTTTTGTGAGTTTTCTGGCTCCTTCCCCAAGCCCGTTTGCAGAGCGCAGGATGCTCAAAGGGCAGGGAACCCAGCCTGATCATTGCCTGTGCCTGGAGTCTTTCCATGGCTGCAACAAGCTTGTTTTATTGATTGCTGGAGACGTGCTCATGACTTTTAAAAGCCATTTATGGCTTTTGTTAAAAGTTATTTAATTCAGGTGTTGACAGGATGGCTCCTGGCAGTGTTCCCCAAGCCTAAGCAGACTGTACAGAGAGGGAGTAACAGGCACTCTGGTAATGAAAAGTGTCCTGCAAAGGTTTACGTGTGTGTAACTCGCACTGTGAACGGTCCGTGCGCTTCTGTGTTGTTATTTCACGGGAAAGTGAAGGAGATAAAAATCAGGAGATTTTTATCGGGAGAGGAAGTCCCCGCTCTCCCCCAGCAGCACTCCCAGGTACAGCGCCTGCTTGCAGTGGTGACCGCGGGGGTGACAGCCCGTCCCGCAGCCAGCGCCTGCACAGGTTTTGGTCCCAGTTCTTACCAAAAGAAAATACCAAATTGTCCTGAAATGGCTAACTGATCCGGAGAATAATTTGTACCCCTTTTCACATTGACATGAAAATTAAGAGGTATAAAAATAAAGATTTCACAAAGGAAAAATACGATTTCTTTAAAACGGCTTTCTCAACTACATGGTAAATTACAGTTTCAAGATAAAAAAAAAAAAAGATTATTTTTGAAGCTGAAGAGGACAAGCATAGCCTTTTTTGTACAGTCTTGTTTTCTTTATTTTAGTCAATAAACAGACACTTGGAAGATACAGAGCAGTACTTTATGTGGAAAACAGCAGGGAAGAAATCTGAATGGAGCGCAGATAGAGGGGATTAATGACTCAGGGGCACAAAGGAGAGATGCAAAGCGGTACCAACCCTGGAAAGCGACTGAACGGGCCCTTATCTTTCGGCTTGTCAGATAGAACTGCGGTTATTTCTAGACTGACTTCTTAGAAAGAAAACATTGTTCAATGACAAAAATATTCAAAAGGCTGTTTTTAATTTGAGAGAAGATGACGCCATATGAGAAAGCTTTGCTTGGCCTAATTTACTAAATCAAAATGTTTTCTTTCCTGAGGTCGGGGCTCAGTTTTGTTTACATTGCTGTTAAAATCGGGCTGAAAGTTGTATTTTGGGTGCAGTGCCCGGGTCAGCGTGGTCGCAGTGACCGCATGCACACACGGAGCCGTTCCTCCCTCTCGTCCCCGCAGAGCCCCTGGCACCGGCTGTGCCCAGCGTGTGCCCCACAGCCCCTCTGCTTGTCCCTTGGCAGGACACAGCACGGCTACCGAGGTGGGCTGAGTAAACCAGAGTGATCAAAGCATCTGAGCTACGGCCACCATGAGCCACTGCTGGGGTTTGGTTTTGCACTGAGGACTGGGTCACCGAGCTCTGCTGGGGGACAGCTCGCTGTCACCACGGGTTCACCTTCAGCCCTGGGGCTCATGGTCCTCAGGACCAGGCTTGGTGTTAGATCCTTCTGAAAAGGGCCACAAAGCACAGTATCAGCAAGAGTTACTCCCAGTAACTCCACACCAAAACATCCCCACTTCTGCCTTTAATCAGCCATCAAAGGGTAGGGGTATTTCCCTTGCTCTTTCCCATCAGGATTAAGGGATTTAATCACTTTTGACATGCTTCACCTGCCTTCTGGCCCACCAGCTAATCTTCAGAGGAGAGAATAAGATGCTTGGGGCTGCTGAAGGACCAGGGGTTTTCATAGCCAGGGCAGGTCCTCCTCTTCTAAATGAGGTGTTAACTGAGTCCTGCTGCTGAGAGGCTGGTCCCCAGGTGCTGGTGGGGTGGGGTGGGGTGGAGGGGAGAGATGATGGTGAAACCAGCCATTGCTCAGGCCCCTGGCTCCTGTGCTCAAGCAGGTCATTCCACTGCTGTTGGTGGGCCATGTTGTGGTGTGGGAACACTGCCGCGGTGTGGGAGCTGCTGGTTTGTGCCCCTCTGTGGGCAGGGGCTGTGGTGGAGGTCTTGCTGTGCCCTGAGCTCTGCCTGGACCGAGACAGAGAGCAGGTGCTTCGGTGAAGGGAACTCCTGGCAAAGTGGGAAATGCTGAAGAACCAGGACTGCTGGCTCTTGTGGGCTTGTTGGGACTCTGCTTGGCTCCGTGAGTAAAACATTCTCATTTCTTTGTTGCTCAGCTCCAGGAGAGTTTTCAGCCAGAGGGACGGCTCACGTTCCCTGGGGTAGCTAACAAACCTTTCCATGATTTTGGCAAAAAACAATCAGTGCTTAGAAATTCAAGTTCTTGGGGGAGAACTGTTACTGCGTGTGCTATGTCGGGTGATGCCTTGGCTGTTGCGTGTAGCCGTGGGTTGACGGGACACTGGTCCTTGCTCTTGGTGTTGAGGAGCTCAGTGTGACTGGCTCTGGGGGGGCAGGAGTATCCCTGGGGGCTGCTCTGGTGTTATCAGCTCATCCTGTCTCTATGTGAGAACAAACACAACGGCTCTGCTTAAAAATGTTGCTTTCACAGAGAAATCTGTGCCTTTTGTGTGTGTTTTGGTGTTACCCTGTTAAAGATGTTGTGTTGAAAAAAGATGAAATGTACTTGTTTTGTTAATATTGTATGTTCTCCTTTAAAATGATGAACCAAGCAAGAACGAGGCACTGTGCAGCTGGGGCATTATTTAAATCTGTTTGGAAACCTCATGCTAATATTTAAATTGCTTCTCATTTTAATTGAAATATTTACTTCTGGGAAGGTGGAAGACAGGTGGTGCTTGCAAACCTTCATGGCATTGGCACAGCCATGGTGGGTGATAAATACCGACTTGCAGAAAAAATAAGTATGTAGAATCATTTTCTCTAGAGGCTCAGCAATGAGAAAATAGTGAGCTAAAATGTTTTAGTTATGTGTTGGAAAAATTAGCAAGAGCCTGCATTAATTGGAATTCAGTTCTTTATGTATATCAGTTCCTTATCCTTCTGGGATTCTGAGCAGTGAGAAAGAGACCGAGCAACAGATTAAGCTAAATGTTGGCAACGACAGAGATAAATTGAGGTTTTAAAGCCTGTGTTGAGACAAATTACTACTAAAACCTGCTTTCTCTTTTTTCTTGACTTCTGAGACCAAACATCTTGCAGTACAACAGACCTGCAGTTTGTAGACCTGGCCATGGCAGGTACAAAAGGGGTTTGAGCTTTGTGGATGTGATCGCGTTGATGCTTGTAATTCCGTGACTGGGAGGTGGGTGCTCTGACACCCTTACACTGTCTCGTCTCGACACCCTTCCTCACGCTCCCCTTTTGCTACGGTGTCTTTGCACACCGACAGTGTGGAGGGGGGCAGAGTCGGTGGCTGGTGCTCTCTGCCCATCCTGGCCAGCCTTGGTGGCCGCTGGGAGACCGTCCCCACAGCAACGGGGCTGTGCTGCCCACATCCAGCAGCTGGGGTTAAATGGAGAGACAGTTGTTTTTTTGGTTTTTTTTTTTGTCCGCTTTGGGTTAAGCGGTCTTAAGGTCTTTGTGGTGTGTTTGAAACAAAATGTGCATTTCATGCGTAGCTCATGTAGAATAAATAAGCCCATTTGGTATTTCGTGATATCGTTCTATTAATTTCCATCCCCTTCTATCTTGCAGGTACTTACTTAATTTAAAAGTCTGCAATCGGGCTTGGTAACGTTAGTAAATTTTAAATCAGCATAAATAAAACAGAAATTAAAACCTAAGAAAGCAGAAATAATTTGAATATGGGCACTATTGGAGGCTTTAGCTGCCTCCTGAGGTTTCTGCATGTTGCTGACACATTGGAAATTATTTATAGAGCGCGTGTGTGCTATTGTTTCTAATTTAAATATGTGCACTGACTGTTTTAGGAGCTGGAGGCAGGGAGGCTGTGCCGTGCTGTTGGTAACGCTGATCAGGATGGACAGGCAGACCCGATGGTGCTGTTGTGGCAAAGGATGGTTCTGCAGGGCTAGGACCGAAACATTTCGTGTTGTGCACTAAGAAGCAAATGGAATTTTTTTTCTTGCTGGATGTGATTTCCTCCCAGAAAGCTTGTTGAAAAGTGTTTTATTGAATTAGGATACTCAAAAGCTTATAGGCATGAGACCTTGGCACCTATTAAGTTGTAGTTTTCTGTGGAATCCAGAAATTTAAGTCCAAGGCACAGTGGATTCAGTAGCCACAAATGGAGGGTGACAAATCTCTGGGTATTGTCCTTACTTCTCTGTGTTTCTCTGAGGCCAGTTTGGCATCGTGGCAGCTCTCGGTGGCCCAGCATTTGTGCATAGCAGGTTGTGACTCTCTCATTAAATGCACGGCCCTCGTGATGGCATTGCAGCAAACACAAGGCTGGGGATGGCTTGGGTCGCTGTGGGGGGCAGGAGCCGGGGGCGAGCTCCAGGGGGTGGTGGGGCTGGGTGCCCTGGGGAGGTGCCAGCCCTGCTCTCCTGGGGCTCAGCGACCCTCTAACCCACCACCCAGCACGAGGCGGGTCCCAGCAGCGGGTCCAGGGAAAGGCAGGACCGAGTCACACCTTCGCTTGGGGAAAATCTGCCTGGACCAACCCCCCAGGTCTGAGCCGGGACCTCTCTGCTGGCGCCCAGGGCTTGGCACAGGCTCATTGCACGGTACAGAACAGGCATCTGCGTTTGTAGGTAAACAGTTGTTAAATTTGCTCAAATATTCAATTTGTTCCATCCCGAGGATTTCCAATCAATATTGCATTCTAGCAGAAAAATAAGGTAGTAAGCCATTATTAGAATAATGTTGTGTTCGTTTGATGCTCACAACTGACAGCAAATCTTTATTTTAATTAATTCTTAAATTAGTTAAATAAAAGCCATTCTCATTTTTCATTTGGCTTTTTTTTTAAAGTTTTATTGTGCTCCTTGTTCAGAGAAAATTGGCAGGATTGACCAGAATTTGATGTTCTGATACTATGTGACTTCTATTTCTCAACATGGTTGATATAGGCCTATTTTTATTTTTGGCAGTTAGTTTAGTACAAATAGCAGTATCAGTTTCCATAAAATGCTGTGGAAACACGTTGTTTTGGAAGTTCCACTCTGCGTGGTTCTGATTAAAGGTATTTTGCATATATGCTAATGCTTTAGCAATTTCCAACTTGGCTATATTTACACTTAGCATGTATCTCACAGGTTGTGATAAAATGAAGCATTTTAGCTCTTCTAACTTGAAAGAAGTGGGCTAGTGCTGGGCTTTGGGAATCCTATAAACCAAGAATATTTCTTATGCTGCTCCAGAGAACGTGGGTGTGGGGTTTGCATCTTCTGTGCTGATTATGGCTGTCCGTATATTTACAGCAATAGCAAATGAAACATCATTAACAGTCTTTGGTCAAATAATGCAGAAAGTACATTGAAAACAGCTTTGTTGTGCCTGCTGTACGTGGTGGGTTGATGGAGCTTCTGTAAGCGTTTGTGATGGACCTCTCTGTTTAAAAAAGCTCAGAACTTAATTTTAATGCTACTGTGGATGCGAGCAGAAGATTTAGTTTCCTGTCCCAGAGGAAGTTTGAGATTTCCATTTATTTACCCTCTTTACTCTCTCATATTGCCACCGCTTGAGATGAGAGGTGGAAGGACAGTTTGTGTGGGTGTGAATGTAGTTAGGCTGAGGAAGAAAACAGGTCCAGAAAGGGTGTTGCTTCACCTTCAATCGCTTAAAAAACAACCAACCATAATCTGAAATTGTAAAGTTACTGTACCCTGAACTAAGACAAATCTTTTCCAATGACTGCTGCTTTGGCAGTGTCCATTTTTGTTTTTTTTTTTTTTTTTTCTCCCGAGTCTGTTGTGTTAATTTGCGACACTTTGAACAGGGCTATTTTCCACAGGCAGTTTTTGCCAGTGAGGAAGAGGATGCGGGATGTTCTTGTCAGCATCTAATGCCTGGTACCTCGCCCCTCCCTGGTGTGCCCAAGTGACCTCAACTGCAGAACTGAGGAGTCCAAGAAATTTATTGATTTTTGTTAGAGATGTAATTACCTTGAGGGACACTTGGGTACTAGTTACACGGACATCAACACAGAACTCAGAGACACTAAACAAAGCACTAGATAATAACCTGGGAGCCCCGGGGAATATTCTGTGCTATCGAAGGGCTGGCATGGAGAGCCCAACAGGATTTCTGTCCCTCACAATTAGGGACAGCCCTGGTCGCAGCTGGGAAAGAGTTGTCAAAGGCAGGACTTTTTGTCTCTCTCCTTCCTGAGTGAGCGTTAGGAGAAATGAATGCAGGCTGAGAGCTTGGGGCTGTGCACCCTTTAACGGGGGAATTTAATCATGACAGCGGTGGGTGAAATGGTATCTTTGACATTACCCAAAGAGCATGGAATTTGCAGAGTTTTTTTGGATTTTGAATAGTTTTTAGTTGGTGTCTCGAGGTTTGAAGAGGTCTGATTTACCCTGATGCAGTTTTCATTTTTTGGTTTGGTACAATCATATTTGAGAATGCAATTTATTTTAGTTTCGGTGGAATTTTGATGACTTTTCTCCCACTCTGTAGCTATTTAGCATTGGGAATTGCTCTATCCACATCCATGCCAAGGTCTTTAGGGACTCAGCAAGTTGTCCAGCCTGTCATTGTCACTTTGTTCCTCTCTCTTTCTCCTGGTTTCCTGAGTATAGCAGGAAACGGGCTCTCGCATTCGGCGCTGACACGTGTTCTCTCCTTGGACCGTGGAGGTTTGATAGCAAGCTGTTACTGTCTCTCTGGCACGCTTTGCACGCTCTTCTCGTGCGTGTCTTGGAGACAGCCAGGTGAGAACCAAGTTGCTATAGACTAAATGGGTAAGAAAATGCCCAATAAATTTCATACTGGAACTTGAAAATTAGTCATGCTTAATTTTAATGTAATCTCACAGTAAATTCTTCCAGCTGAGGTGATTACAAGCGAGTCCCTTCTCAGGACCCTCCTCCTCCTGTGCTGTCACTGCCCATGTATTTTGTCCAAACTTCATAGCATCTCCAGGTGTTCCTGTGGTAGGTGCCGTGCAGGGGGACACAGCCTAAACCAGTCCACACCAGTGTGTACTGGGTATGCTCCAGGTGCATCCTGTTTGTTGTTGTACTAGTCAAATACAAACACTTAGTTTGCCTTCTAACTGGGACTACATTGTCATTATTATTCCTGAAAATGGAAATAATACCACTACTTGATCTCCTAAGACTATTACTATGCCTGGAAACCCTTGCAAACAAACACTGTGATGGGGTGTGTACTTAGTCAGTGGCAAACTGACAGCTACACGGTTTTATGCAAAATCAAAATCCTTAGTTCTTCCCTCCTTTTTGGAAATCCTTGTGCACATCTGTAGTCTGCCAGTTTTCTGAGCAGTGTGTAGATGTTCTGTACTGAGAAGAAAAGTACACGCTTGTTTCAGGTCACTTTTTCCCCATCTGCTGTTTAATATTAATGATGTAAGTTGGTATGTCAAAAATATTAAATAATTGTAACCTGTATAGGAAAGGAATTTTATTTTAACCTTTGAAAACTATTTGCATGTTTTAGTATGTATGAATTATGCATGAAGTTAGGTGCTAAGGTTATTGTCAAAGTCAGTCATTTCAGGATCAAGCTGTAGGAAACAATAAAAGAGAAGAGTGGTTTCTTTTCTCTCGCTCTCTCCCTTTCTTTAATTCCCCAGGATTCAGGAAATAGCATTGAAGTCTTATGCCATTGGGATTTCTCACTAAACTTCAAAGCTTAATTTAGTCTCTGCTGGAATGGAGAGAGGCATAAAGCAGGCACAGTGGAATCCATTTAAATGAGTGTGAAAGAAATACAGTTTTGAAGAAAACAAATGTTCTTTTAGCAAAGGCTACTCCACCAGAGTGCAGTGGCCAAACCGCAGCCGTGTCCCCGGGCTCCCCAGCGATGGGTGCCGTGCCCTCCCCAGGCTGGGGGTCCTGGCCACGGCACCCCCAGGGACTGGAGGCAGGGACGGAGCTCCTGGTTGCTCTGCAGGGGCACAGGACCGGCCGCCCGCGTGGTCACACGTGCACGTACTTGTGCGTTTGACAATTTTCCAGAACATCATTTTAATAGGGTAAGTCAGCATGGAAGATTTGGTTTATTTTCCAGCATATTTGATGCTTCATGAAGGATGTAGTTTTACTTCAGACTGCTCCTTTATAACCCTACTCATCAAAGAAATGTTCTCGTCATTAGCAAGGTGTTCCCTTTAAATCATTTCCCTATCTGTATTTTTTATCCATTGTGACATGAATTTTCTTCTATGAAATGAGCTGTATAATTTTGCTAAGGCAGTACTAAGTGCTTTATTTTAGAAGTATTATAGGTTAATGCAGACTTTCGACATAGCTTAAACCAGAGGCTCTGGTCGTTTGTTCTGCCTCTGCGGTGGTTTTATGATAATTGCTTGTAATCCAGTCAGTGCCTGTCTGCAGGAAGTGCTCCAGCTACACAGGATTTCTTCTGACCCACCCTGCTGATGCAGGACTGACCTTGAAAGATCTCTCCATTATTGCCCACAAGAGAAAATTATTCTCCTTTTCCCTAATTGCAGGAGCTGGCAATGACACAGCGTCTCCCAAAGGCAAACCTGGGGGCGTTGTGGTGGCTCAGCAGCAGGGACTGGGGGCAGCCCCACGTTACTGCCCCACCGCAGGACCTGGAGCGGCTCTGGCCAAGGCTGCCCTCAGCCTTGAGCCTCGGAAAATCCCACCTGGTGTCCCCAGGGTGGGCACGACCAGATCGGGAGCTGCAGCCCCCCCTGTGCAGGGAGGGGACAAGTCAGGTCCAAAAGCAGGAGAGAGACAGCTCTGCGGTGAATGGGGGGCAGGGGGGAGACCCGCTTGATGAAATGAGATACCATTAATTAGAATTGATTTCATGTAAAAATCTTTGGGCTTATCGCATCATCTTAAGTATTGCATAAAACATTTCATTTTAATAATGCACTTTAATCATATCTCTTTTCATTTATGGGAGTGCGTGACACCGCTTCACGTGACCGAGAGCAGCCCTTCTTCTGGCTGTGCTCTCACGGGTGGCTGGGTCGGAAACAGGGGTCTGTTGACGATGACCATGCCCCATCCGCAGAAATGATATACTTTCTGATATGTTTCTTGCATCTCTTTGGACGCGAGGGTGAGCTGCTGTATTTGTAGGAAAAATAGCATGATGGTGCCAGTGGAGGCCTGCAGGTTGTGACCACACCGCGGCGTTCCATGCTGGAATTGGTTCTGCAACAGGAAAAACTCCTGACCTGAGAACAGTTAACTGAAAATAAATAGAAAGTGTAAGGAACAAGAACACATGCTGAGAGATAGATACGTTGCTGGTCTGAGTATGAAGAAGGATAAAAATGCCATTCTAAGAGACATCGTGGTTCAAAGGGCAAGAGCTGATTTACAGTCCATTATAATTTGTACATCTGGAAATTTGTTAGAGTAATTAAATGCTAATATAAAAAGGAGATTCAAAAGGATGGTTTCCTTAAAGATTGCTCTCAACTGCCAGCATCAAAAGTAAATTATAAGTAACACAGTTGAGAAGTTGGATCCTTCTGGCTGAATAAATGTCACAACTGAGAAAAGTGGTAACTCAACTTTCTATATTTGAACATCTAATTATATTCTAGGCCATTGAAAGACACATTAGGTTCCAGAGAGGTGACACATAAGGTCTCATGCTGATAATCCATCCTTTAATTATTTTATGGAGGTTAATGTTGCTGTAGTGGAGTAGTAGCTTGGTTTTAGCAGTGAATAATAGGTTTTAGTAGAAACGAGTTTAATGGAAAATGAATAAAGCAGTGCAGAATGGCTGAACTGCACCCAAAGGCTGGTGATGACGTTCACACTTTTTTTTAGTGTAGCTTTAAAGGCCCCATCTTGCAGTTGGTTTCCAGGAAGCAAAACCATTTTCTCTCCTATTATGCCCCCTGTTCCTGGTAAGGTTTACCCCTTTCTACTGCCTGTGGCCTTTGGGGATGTCAGCTGCAGGGACCTGGTTTTTCGGAACCAGAGCGCCTGGGGAAGGTGACTCATTGACACGATGGACCTCGCATGGGTCGCAGAGCGGTGGAGAGGGTGTCTGCGTGGTGTTCTTCCTGTGGGTCTCAGCGCTGGCTGTTGTGGAAGGAGAAGAAATGGGAAGCGTGAGCAAGTTCTGCCTTGAAGAGAAGCCGGTGAGAGGTGGTGGTGGGGCTGGAGGTGGCTCTGATCTCCAGGCCATGGGAGAGCGGTTGGGGCAACCTGAATCAGATGGGCAGCAGGGAAAAATGTAGCTGCAATTTAATGGGGAATCTTGTTTCCAACTTGTTTATTGTGGAAGCTGTTCACTTTGAAACATTCAAGTGTTAAACTTTTCTCCTTTTTCAGATGTAGCATCTCTGATTCTGGTGGTGCTTATGACTCATCAGAGCCTCAACTTCCTGAAGGAAACTGAAAGCTTGAGGGAATTGCATGCCTGTTTCCATGTCTAAAATGCTACTATTGAATACAAAATAAGAAGGGAAATGTACGTGGAACGAACATCAACATGGCTTTTAATGGCACGATAGCTTATTTTTTCTGACTAAAACATCCTGGTTAATTAAAGCTCAGTGTGATAAGCGTAGAGCTTAGAGCTTGTTGAGTGTGGGAAAACTTGCCTTGCAGGGAAACTGCTTGGGGTTTTTTTGGTAGTTTTCTTCATCCCCCCCTACGGTTTATTAACATGGCTTTCCTTGTGAACCAGCTCCGTCGACTGCGGTCCTGCACGGCTTCCCTGAGCTTTGGTGCCAGGGCAGGAATTGGGGAGCAGTGATGGGGCTGAGACCCCCACAGTGAGCCCGGGGGGTCTGAAGCCCAAAGACGAGCTGGGTGAGGAGGGAGAGATTCGGGCCAAAGTGTGCTCTGAGCCCTGTGCTTTCACTTAAAGCATCAGTAATACATGTGCAGAGGAAGTCCAGCTCCCTTTATATCATATGATCATGGAATAGTTTGGGTTGGATAAACTTCTTGTTTTATTAAAACTAGTATTTTCAGTCCAGTTTTTAAGGAATCCTCTATTTCACATGAACAAAAGGATCTTGGAGCTCCCCCCTCACGATGAGTGTGGCCCAGGGCGGGATGAGACAAACGGGGGGGAGCTGGAGATGAAGCACAGTGGCTGCTGGGGCGGCTCCTGAATACCTTAACGCTTCTCAGGGTGGGCTCCCCCCGCGGGTGGAGGGGAGTGGGGTCCTGCCTGCACTGTGGCTCATCCCCTCTGCTCCCCGGGTGTCCTGGGCTCGTGTCGGTGCTCCCCAGCTGTGCCCACTCATAAGAACCAAGTGCGGTGACATTTGGCCATGGTGTCTCCCTGGCCCCACCGTGACTGTGGGTGCAGGGATGGAGTCACAGAAACCTGTACTGAGCTCCTGGCAGGGGGCAGCTCCTCCCCTCCCACCCTCTGGGGCCTCCTCCACAGCCCCGGGGCCAGGTCCTGGGGCTGGTGACATCCAGGGGTTTCCATCCCTGACCACACTTGATTTCTGTTTTCTCCTATGAATCCCTGGCCGTGCACCTCGCTGTGGGAGGATGCTGCAGCTGCCCACCGCCCTGGGGGGCTCGTGTGACCCCAGCCGTGCTGTCCCTGCAGGGAAGCCAGGGGCTGGTCCTGGAGCATCTCCCTGCCCAGCGCCCGGGGCACTCTTGCCCACCGGTGCTTTTCCCCCCTGCGCCTCTGCCACCGCCGTGCCAGTGACCTGCCTAGTGAACCCGGGAGAAGAGCTAGTGGGCTATGCTGAGAAGAAAGCAACTGATTTTCTTAAATGCTCAGAGGAAAATTGTTTATCAGGGTTAAGACTTTTTTCCCCCCTCCCTTCCCGTTTGCGCACGTCCATTTCCAGCAGAGCTGCTGTGGAAGCTGGAGCATCCCCCAGCAGGTCTGCGATGGCAGCAGGGGCAAGAAGGTGCCGCAGAAACGGGGATGCTCCACTGGGAGGTTCCAAGCTGTCTGTGCAGGGAGGGGCAGGCACAGGTAGACACTAATAGCTTTTTGCCTTGGTTTATAACCCAATTTCCATCCTTCATTGCTTGCCTTCTGGAGCACTTAGTGCCCTGAAGAACACCCCAGAGTGGAGAGAATTTGCACTGCTCAGCAGTCTCCACAAGTATCTTTGCTTTAACTGCTATAAAGCTCTAGTCTCTTTTGTTGTGGTTTTTTTTTTTTTTTTTTTTTTTAAGAAAAAAATATTTTATTTTTAAAGACAGCAGAGTGCTACCAGGGTATCATCTTGGCACGTACTCTCTGGGCAGCCCTGTGAAGTTTCTTCCCCTCAGGGCTTCGTCCACTGTCAGGATGTATCTGTTGATAAGATCTTTCATTTCCTGGGTGAATGGCTCAAAATCCTTTTGCTTAGTACCAGACCGCTTGAAATTCCCGTCCCTGTTATTCTCCACGCAGAGCAGTCGGTCCTCTGTCACTGTCACATTCAGGAACTCCACCATCTCCCTCAGCTTGGGGATGAGGTTCTGCTTCAGGTCCTCGTAGTGGATGACGAGCAGGCGCTTCCCATACTTCAGCCAGTCCAGGACATGGGAAGCCCACCAGGAGGCATAGCTGGTCACGAAGTCCGGCCATTCTGGAGGACCAAGAACCAGGAAAACCAGACAATGTTAGTCAGGCTGCCTTTCAGCACTTTTCCGAATGTTACCCTGCGTGACAAGACAGGACTTGGTGGGGACAGTCTGGTGGTGCTGGACAGGCGTGCTGGAGAAGCACAGCTCAACCTTGCTGTCCCTAGGCCCTGGGACTGCCAAGCTTCCTGCCTCTCAATATATATGTAAACAAATAATATATTAACTTTTTTATTATATAAATGCAGCATCAAGACACTGATCTTGGCTGGGGCCCAAGATGTTTTCGATTTCCAAATCCATTGAGTAATGTGTATCTCTGTGCGCTCACCAGCCTGCTTGTGGGGAGATGGGTAAGGAAAGAGGATTAATGGGGAAGATTCTTCTGTTCCTGGCACATGGGAAGGGATTTAGGGTCACCTGCCAGGATCACTGGGAGAAAACTTACTGGATTATTTTCCCACCTTTGCCTTGGGCATTAATGACACCTCAGTCTCTCTTTGCTGTCTGTGATAGTTTAATTTTCTGAGGGTCAAGACAGACCTGGCTAAAGCTTTTGGGCTGGACAAAGAGCGTATTTGGCTGAAATGTAATAGTTTGTAGTTTGCAGCACAGGAAAGCCACTCCCTCCAGACTTTTTTTCTTTTCTAAGGGCTGTTTTGTCTGGCTTTTTTAATGAATATGTTCTTGAGTTGTGACTAATAGAAGGTGATACATGAATTGGGGTAAGAAACATGCTGTGGCAGAGGACTCTTTCCCCCAGCCCAGCACTGCTGCTTTGCCCGCCGACGGCTGTAATGCCTAGAGCATGCACAAGGAAGAAGGAAGCTGAAAATCTCTGCTGCAGCCTGAATGCAGCAGTGCATTCGGTGGGGACTCATAGTCACACTGCCTGGCTTGCCGGCCAAATGTATGAAGCGGAGCAGGCATGTTCTGAGGCCTTTTCATGTGTTCAAGGAACACTGAGTCTCATGTCCCCTTATTGCCATTAACCTCATTTATCTGCAGTGCAGCATCACCTGTGCAGCGCTGTAAAACTTCCTTCAGGAAATGTCATGCTCCATTGACTCCTCCAAATCTTAAATTAGATTTCTCACAGTTATTACAAGCTGCGGGGCCAGATTTTCTTCACCTCCCATAGCCTGTCAAAGGGGCTGTACACGGGGGGGTTGCACCTGGACAGGTTTTCTCTGCCACAGGCTACAATGGCAGCAGTGCAGGCCTGTGGGCACAGCACAGGGGCTGTGCTGCCCTCCTCTCTGTGGTGGGGGACGTATGGCACCACCACCACCTCTCCAAAGAGCAAGTCTAGCGCTTTTTGGCTGGGGGCCCTCAGGTCCCACTGGCTGTGTTTGCAGGGCTCAGGTGGGTCCCTGCACATTACCTGTCCCAGCAGAGGGGTTCCGGACTGTCCCAGCTGCGCTGGGCACCCACCTTTGCTCTTCCAGTTGCGGTCGGTGGCGTAGCCCAGGTGCCCGGCGTATTTCCTGTTGAACTCCGCCATCAGAGACTTGTACGGGTTCCTGATCAGCAGGATCGCCGAGTCGAACATTTCGATCTCCGTCTTGCCACTTTCATGTGTTTTCACACAGATGGTCCTTCTACTTCTCCAGTGGTCTTTTTCTCCTTTAAAACCTGTGTGATGAGAGGATTGTTGGCTTTTTCACTTGATTATATATCTGTGCCTTTCCACACTAAATCATTCCCTGCAGTGGTGTAAAACTGTTGTGAAAGTACCAGTCAATTAAACCCATCAGCCCAGGCCCTGGGACCAGGGCTGAGCTTTATTCTTGTCCTGCTGCTGACCTGCAGGGCTCGTTGGCTTCATCTGGTTGGGCACCATCTCCTGGTGCCCGTCTCCATGCTGCCCTGGACCCTGTCCCTGGCCGGACCCCGGGGCAGGCACTGGGGGCCGGGCTCTCCCTTACTCTGAGAAGAGCAGAGCTGGTGCCTCAGAAGGGCTCTGTGTGTCCCGTGCCTCTGGACGTGTTACCTTTGTTGTAGAGGGCTCCATCGAAGTAGTAGCTTCCCGTGTAGTAGCCCGTGGCATGCTCTATCAGATGGCGAGCCCACGTGTTCCCAGCCCCAGGAAAGCTCGACAGAGCGACGAACACTTTGGATTTGGTGGTTAAAAATTTCCTATCCGTGCAGCGGGTGTCTGTGGGTACAGAAGATATTTCATTGTTAGCATTGTGGCTTTTTAATAATTCCACTGACAGCTCTTGATTACAGGGTTTATTGCTGCTTTTTCTCTCTCCTATGAATATAGGATATCAATTTGAGTCCAGTTGTGAGTCAGCTACTTCCCAAAATTAATTCATCCGTAAGAGGCCAAAGAGATTATCCTCAGAAGAGGTTTTTGCTGTTTTTGTGTTAGGCAATGCTTTTTTGATAGAGCTGCAGCAAACCATTGTACTTGCCAGCAAGTTGTGATAAAAGCCCCTTGATGCCTGTTTGTGAGCGGCTATTTGCCTGGCAGGTTGGCTCTGCAGCAGAACCCTAATTGTGCCATTATACCTGGAAATTGCGAGTTTTATAAGGCAGGAGAAACCCCTCCTACTGAAAGGAGCTGATGTTCAGTTAAACTTCTGGCCTGCAATTCGTCTCCAAAGAGCCTGCGGTGGTGACGAGCCCATGTTGTGTTAATCCCCTTGGGGGCTGACGCCTTGGCTTCCACGCACGCGTTCCTAAATCTTAACCTCATTTCTTAGCGTGCTACTAAAAGCAAGGATAGGATGAGAATCAGTCTTGACCCTCTGTGATGATTCAACAAGAAGACAAGAAATAAATTAGAAACTCCTCTCTTCGTTCTCCAGAGCAGCCTGGAGATGAAGCTGTGGCTGGAAGGTGCCAGCGCAGCCCAGAGGCAACTGTCTCTGGCTACTGCTCAGCCACACAACCGTGGAGGCACTAGCCATTTCGTGAAAGCACGTGTTCCTGTGTGATCTTTTCATGTGCTGGTGTCTGCATTGTACCTCCGAACTGGGAGATGGAGGCGGGGGGGGAGAAAAAAGAAGTGTCAGGTTAAAAAATGCCCAGCACTAATCCAGAAAAGCACATAATTTGTGTAATTTTAAGCTTGCGAGAAGTGTCACTGAACTCAGTGCAAATCATTGCATGAATGAAGTTGCCAGTGCCACCCAAAAGGTTTAGTGGATTGGAGCATTCCTCTGCTGTATTTCCCAGCTTTGAAACGTGTGCAGATGAATATTTTAGAGGAAGATGGGCAGAGTGAAATTAGTGCCTGTGGAGCTACCTCGGTGGGTGCATAACGTGGGGCTGGGTTTGAGGAGTGGGACTGGAACCAGCGTAGGGGGTCCTCGTCCCCGGCTGAAGAGGCGCTGCGTGGCTCGGGATCTGCTTTGTTCTCACCATCTGTAAAATAATTGCATTTTCCGGGGGCGGGGGGGGAGGCTGTGCTGCTTAATGAGGATGCGTATTTACGATTGAGATGGCAAGGGGTGGTTTAGATAAAGGGTGTTTCCTAGATTCCTGCCTGTGTTGTGGTCCCGACCATGGAGGCTGAGCCTGCTGCAGCCGGGCTCGCTTCCATCCCCTGGCAGGGGTGCGGGGGCTGTTCCAGGGGTGCGGGGTCCGGCCCTGCCCGAGAGGCTCGTACCTTGCACTGGGGTCTGATAGACCAGGCAGTATTTCCCGGGGGTGGTGGCGCTGGCGTTGGGGGTCCCCCCGCAGAGCAGCCCCTCGGCACCCTGGCGCAGCGGGAAGTGGCGGGTGGGAAAGCCGCAGTAGCACTCCCGCCCTCGGAGCACGGCCAGGGGAAACTCCTGCCAAAGAGGGAAAACACATCAGGGCCCAGATGCCACGGTGTCGCCGGCCGGCGGAGAATGCTGCTGCTGCACAAAGGAAAATAAATCCTCACAAGGCCACTGTCAAGATCAAAGCGGTGTTTGATACATCATTGTAAAGCTCATGCTCCTTAGACTACTGCTGTCTTTCATACAGCAATTGCTTAAAAATTGGTTTTCAGACACAAGGCTTGTAAAGCTTGAAAATGTTATAATATTCCTGCAGCACCCAGTATGTAATTCCACCTGCAAAACATCCGTGTGGGGAAAGTTGTTCTTATTTACCCCCAAAATGAGCATTCTGAATTGGATCATCTTTTAAACTTCCTTTTATATTCCCCCAAACTGAAGAGTTGCCTGTTAAAAGGTCTGACTTACTCAGTTGATTTTACCAGAGTTTGTGTGTAGGAAATTGCCCTTAAACTTAAAGAATTTAGGTGAAGAAGGAAATTTAGACCCATTAACTGCTGCAATCGTTCAAAAACAGAAAGAAAAATGTCAAGCCATAAAAAAGCATGTATCTTGGTCTGACTTCTTCACAGTCTGCAAAAAATGAACGTGTGCAGAGGGGCTGATACAGAGTTTGAGGGCTACGGTGTGTATTTTTGGAAAAACCATTTAGAAATATGATAATGAGTAGTTTTTGGCAGATCTCTTTGGAGGCCTGTGCTGGCGGCCAGGCTGGGGCTACTCCAGAGAGGGCAGAGGGGACGCGGTGCCCCAGCGCAGCCGGTGCCGGGAGCGAGGGACTGGCATAGAGCTCTGCCACAGGGTGAGCCCCCCTGGTGCGAGAGCCCCTATCGGGTGTGGATGTGTCTTCGTTTGAGTTACCTTCCTTCTAGAGAGGGAAACCACCTACGAAATCCAGAGTGACCCCTGCAAGTGATACCTGGTACCTCAGCAGGGCAAAATGCACCACTACAAGGGAGTGACAGGTTGTGTTCACGGCAAGGAAATGGTTCTCAAGGAAAGTTTCTGGCTGTAGGACATTTCAATGGATTTGATGAAAAGTAATTCATGTTTCTGAATTTGCCTTCCCCAAACCAGGCACCAGGCTGCAAAGCAGCATTGCTGTAGGGCGGCAGAGCAGCGAGGCTGGGCTAATAGTGATAGGAACTATGAGAAGTTTGAGGGAAACAAGTGCTAATTATTTGCCGAGAAATTAGCAGTTGCTTATGTGCTCAACAGGAAAAGCACACTTACTACTTCGCTGAAACCAACCCTAAAATCCAGTCTCTCTCCTTTTCACCAGGGGGATGTGGTTGTTTTCCCTTGGGTTTCCGAAGTCCCCAATGGCTCGTGTGGCGGCACAGGGACATTGGGGCGAGGGACGGGCTCGGGGCAGCTGCAGAGCGGCTGAAGGAAGCCCAGGGGTTATTCTAGCGCAGGGCATTCAAGTCCACCTATTCCATATCAACACTTCTTGCCTTTTAGAAGTCTTTTGGAGTCTGGGAGCGCGTGACAGGAGTGCTGAGCAGCTTATCTCCCGCTCTTCACCACGTGTTCCTCCTCTGATAAGGAGTCAAATACAACACATGTGCCATCTGTGCCCAAATAGCCAACGTTCGCTTAGCGAATGAGATATGACATTGTCAAAAACTATTTACAGATTTGATCCAAGGGCAAAATAGTTCTGTTTCTGCCTGCAAATAGAAATTTTTCCTTTACAATGAAGCAGTGTTTCTCAGTTTGAGAAATTAATAAGTGTCCCAGCCCCCAAACACAGTCAGGAATAAAAATGGACCTCGTGGCAAGGGACACCTGCAAGAGATGGACTTTTCTGGAGTTTTTGTGGAGAGACCTGAGCGAACGCAGAAGCGCTGGTGGGTAGGGTGCTGTTGGGCAGCTGTCCCGCTGTGGGGGCAGCAAGGGGAGGAACGGGAGTGGGAGCCCCCGGGGCTGTGGGTGCTGGAGGGAGCAGGGCTCTGGTTCTGGGAATGGCACTGGCATCCACGGCATCACAAAGCGCTGTCATGAGCCGGCTGGTTACTCGGCTGTGCCTCTGCCTGACACAGCACAGAACGTGACTATGAAGTGCTGTGTTCGGTCTTGCCTTTCCCATCACTATTTAATCACAGCTACACGCCATCCACTCCGCTCACCACGCGGGCACGTATGCCCCACGCTGCGGTATGGCCTTGTGCAGCCATGTAACTTAGGAGCAGGACTAGTCCTCAGGCTCACAACTCTGCAATGCTTCGCTTCCATTAAGCACCACTGTACTGGTGCGGCAACACGCCAGAGAAACCTGTGTGGCTGCAAATTAGCATTTTTCTGGGCTGAGCTTTGGAGCAGGCACTGACAGGCTCGGGGTCCGTCCTGCAGCTCAGCCTGAGATGGTGTCAATGGGGCTGTTCACATTAGAACTTGTTAGAGGAAGCCTCAACAGGGAGTTTTAAGTGCTGTAAGGACAGCAATCATTCTCCAATAGCAACATGGATGATGTGATGATTCAATCACTAATTGTTTTTTATTAGGTTGTATTCGAATTAAGAATTATGAATAGATTAAAAATGCACTTAATGGTTCTACTCAGATTACTCTGCTAAATTCCTATACTAACTTTCCTATTGGATGCAGTTAATTTTTTTTCTCTCAATCTACCAAAAAAGAATAAGAATGGATTAATGGTAGAACTTGGAAAGAATTGCTCATGAAGTCCTGCTTTACAGAACATTTATATGCATAGAGGATGTGAGAGATTTGTACGGCTGTTTGTGAGCTGCTGTGTTCAGGGTGTATCGGTGATTCACTGCAACTCGCCGCACAGTTAATTCCATGATGCATTCTTAAAACACTGATGAGCTGGTATAGAGGGTATGTTGACTGGGAAAAGCTTTCCCATTCTACCTAGTAATTAAGAAGATTTGTTGTTCATGCCTTAATGGTTTTAATCGATTTTGTGATGCTAGAAGACAAAGTAATTGAATGTTCAGTTTAGTGCATGAGGCTGGATCTGGCTTCTGGTTAAATCTGACCACACCACAAACCCTCCTCCGTACAAAACACCAAGCCCTATTGGAGTGGAGAGGGAGGAAGGGAACCAGCCCCAGCAACAGCCACTAAACAAATGGTCCCTCCTGGGAGGATTCCCCAGTCCATCAGTTCTTAAATCCATGGTCTCACTCTGTGCTGAGCGTGGAGGACAAGTGAAGGTGTTGCTTCAGGCCAAGGACAGCAGATGTTGGCATGTCCCTTCTCACCTCCTGTCCAAAAGCCACTAAGCACACAACAGACCTTGTTCATTGCTTTTTTGTAGTCTTATGTATATAAATTACATAGGTTAGAGTGAAAGTGGTATCAATTCTTCTAATGTGGAAAGAGACACACTTTTATAAAAGTACCAGGAAAGTCCACTTGCTTTGTGTGCTTATCTGCTAAAATCTTCCTCTGGCAGCTTTTTGTTTAGTATTGAGAGTGTATCGTGCTCCTGGCCAATGCAGGTACACACTAGCGTAAACACTCTGTGTAGCTACCTCAGCATTAAATCCTCTTGGACCCTGGGGCCAAAAGGGCCGCCCTGGAGGGGGGCAGAGGGGGCTGCAGGAAGCAGTGGGTGCTGGGGATGGCTCTCCCTGCTCATGCTCTGCTCCCCAAGAGGGGACCAGCTCCTCCGCAGCCACCCCTCGGGTGCTGCTCAGCCCATGTCCACCATCCAGCAATGTCTCTCCCCATGGGCCACAGCCACCGAGACCTTCCTGGAGCCAGACCTGGCTCTGGGCTTGGTTTAATGTGACACAGAAAGGGTATTGATCTCCTCCTGGTTGATACCCCTCACTTAGAATGGCTTTTCTGTGCGTCGTGTTTAGTGACATTGCTCCGCTGGCTCTCCCTCCCGCCTTCCCCACTCACAGCCCGACTGGACCAGATGCATCACTGGGCATTTACTCTAATGAGTTTTGTCCTTTGGAAACTCATTTACAAATTCAAAGCTCTAAGGCACTAATCTCTGCTATTCCCCTAGTAGGTTAAAATTTAAAATAACAAGAAAAGAAGAAAGGATGTGAAATGAGAACTGTTCTTACTTTCTTGGAGCAAAATTCAGAGCACATCTCCACCGTCAAATTGGGCTGTATCAAAGAGGCTGGAAAGGTGTCTGTTAAATTTTCTGGAGCTCTAAAACATCCTCGATAGATAACATTCCTCCCTGCAGGGATATGAAATAGGTTTCTCTTGAGAAAACAATGTCCGGAGTATCCTGCCTCTTTCACAAAGAACGATATTAGGTTCAGAAGCTAAAAGTAATAAAATAAATTTTATATTCCAAATGCTGTAGAAATAAGAGAAACCATGATATACACTAGAAGACTGTGTTGCAAATCCCGTGGTGTTGAAAGGAGCAGACGCCTTTAGCTTTGCACCAACCACTGAAATCAGGGCTGCAGCAAAGAGTTTAAATTAAATTCCACCAGTGGAGGGCATTGCTATTGTTTGCAAGTCCCAGCTTTCTTTTGAAGACTGCCTTCCCTCAAAGACTTAAAAGCCCCGATAAAAATCTACAAAGCCCGTGATCTGCACCAGAAAAGGAAAGGAATTTAATTGAATCCTGAGAGCCCCCCAGGGGTCCCCTGTCCTGCACATCTGCCCAGTGGCTGCATTACCTCTCCCTTCTCGGGACGGGGAGTTGGCTGCAGGGTCCACATCTGAGCTGTTCTCCCCGTCCTTGGCATCAGCCTCTGACCTGATATAAATGTCACAGAGCCTGGCAGAATTGCTCCATTTTTTGCATCACTGTGATTGAAGTCAGGATTTGGCCCAAATACTTGTTACCAGCAGCAATACAATTTCCCTCGTGCTGAAGAGAGAAAAGTCCCCTGACAGAACTGAACAGAACCCGAAGCTGTGGTGGAGACTTGCTGCCCCAGGTGAGGCGGTGCCTTTGCACAGTGAGCTCACGGTCACGGAGAAAATAACATTGTGTGGCTGGTTAGAAAAAGAAAACATCTGCATGTTGTATGGCACTTCTGCAGTTCTCAGGGTTTTGGGGGCTTTACAAAGGAGCACTGACTTCATGGCTCTGCACTAACGCTCTAGTGACAGAATTTACCTGGTGTGGCTCAACAGGCAGAAAGGTGGGTTTGGGAATTAATTTGGGTCTTCCGAGTCCTGGTCCACGTGCGCTGGGTACTTAATGCTCGCTAGAGCTGATGTGGGAAATGTGCTGGGTGCAGGAGAGATGCAGCGCAGTTTTGAAAGAAAAAAATTGGTTCTGCATGAATTTCCTGGTAGAAGGGCCCAGATTCTCCAGCATGAACCAGGAGCAATCTAAGGAGAAGCTGCTTAAATGTTGTTATAACAACTGTTACACTGGTCCCCAGAAGCAATGTTGTATCTTTGGGATCACTCAGGAGACGTGAAAATAAAATAACTCAATGTAAGTTGGGGGGAGACAGCAGCAGCCCTACGTAAGGTCTGTTCTCTGCGTGGCATGGTGTGAACCACAGGTGCCGTCACTTCCAGAGTGACTTTCCAATATACTTGTTCTTCATGATTAATACCTCTGTTGGCCCCTCAGCCACCTTGTGTCAGTGGGATTCTTCAAACAGTCAAATATCAGGTGTTACTATGGGCAAACAACATACAAATCTAGCTCCAGGCTAGACTAATTTGATGACTAATTCATTAATACCTAAGAAAAAAATGCTGCCTTTTTGTGTGAAATATGTATATATATTTTATGCTGAAGATTCAAACAGTGATGCACGTCCCGGGAAACCTGCCAATGTGCCTGTCAGCCTGACACTAGCAATTTAGGTCTATGTACCTTTGATATATAATTTATATGTAGCTGGGTGGATTATTGTACAAACCTTGACTTGTCTTTAAGCAGAAATGAAGTACCATCAATACTGGCACAACCTAAGGTCTTGGTGCTGCTTCTCAGCAAATAACATCCCTTAAGGTCCTCTGAGGTTGCCAAAGGGAAGGACTGCTCAGCTGTTCGGATATTTTATGCGCTTTGTGTTGGCCCAAGCATTTGTCTGCTGTATTTCCTGTGGTAGCTGATGGAATGACCAGGAGAGTCAGTGCTGTCTAAAGATGAAACAACGCTCCCCCACCACCCCTAGAACAGGAGACCTTGGGAGGGCAGAACTCTGGTCTCATTTCTCTGGTTTAGGAGAGGGACCATTGTGTGCCCCTTGCTCTGGCCTCCACTTGTTCTCCTGCTTGTTTGGGGTCATCCCGGAGCGAGGGTGGCGCTGATACAAGTGCTTGTCTGCCCTGCCGTTATGGGGTCTGTCTGTTGAACGTGTGTGGGTCTGTCCCTCTGCAATGGATGTGAAAGGGAGCAGTTTTTTCCCATTGCAGCCGCTCTGCCCTGCGTTTTGTTTCCTCCCCAGTGACACGGACATTCTGCATGTGGCTGTGGGGCACAGCTCCCGGGGGTGACCAGCGTTTCTGTCAGGGAGGGAGCCGGGGATGGGGCCAGCAGCCAATGGACACCGTGCCGCATGGGCACCTTTGTCCTTTGCTGTTCCAAACTCTGGTGACAAATGGAGCGGGACGAGCGGCGGGGACAGTCCCTGTGCCCAGCCTGGCCGTGGCATCTCCCCACGGGGTGAGCGGCCACTGCTCCCCGGTCGTCCCCCACTTACGTCTCCGGGCGGCTGCCCGCGGCTCCTCCACGCTGTAGATGGAGAGGCGGCTCACCCCGCCGCAGACGGAGCCCTTCTCCCCCTTGCACTCGCTGTTGCACTCCTCGGCCTTGGCGGCGGTGGCCGGCAGTGTGTTCCCGCAGTAGCACTCTGCCCCGTAAGCCAGGCCCGCGTAGCTGTACGCCCTGCAGGGAACAGAACCGTGCTGTCGGGACCGGCACCCCGACTCCTCCCGAGCTCGCCCCGCGCCAGGGCCGGAGCCCGTCCCCGTGTTTGCTTCTGCTGTCCGGCCCTGGGGACCAGCATGGCCTCCTCGCAGCGGGCGGCCACCTTGAACTGCAGGCGATGGCAGGGACCAGTGATGGTCAGAGCCCTCCTGGGATGGCCCGCCTGTGCTCAGGGGGTCCTCGGGAGGGCGAGGTGGGCTTTGCCCCCCAGTGTGGGCACCTGAGTGACAGCCACGGCTCCAGCTGGCCGACATGCTCGTGCTGTTCCCACGGGTTTGTCCATAGCTTTTTTGGTTTTTTAATATTTTAGATCAAAGATTTGGGCTAGGGGGAAAATATCTAACAAATAGTATCTAACAAAACTGTAATTTTTGACCAGGACAACAGAAGATACCTTGTAAGTAGCCGTGCTATAATAAAGCAGACAGGGAGCGGTGAAATAGTCTACTTTAAGAAAGGTAGCAGAGCTGTGCCACACCTGAAGGTATGAGATAATCACAGTTTTTCACAGATCCTATATATTTAACATACGCTTTTCCCGTTTCAAGTTCAGATCCACTTATTGCCAGAAAAGAGAAAACTTGTAGTGGAAAAATGCCACTCACCTCTCAGCGCAAGCTTCCTGGCAGTGAGATACTGTCATCTTTCTTAAGTCATAAAACACAGCTCCCTTCAGTGTCCTCTCCCTGGAATCATCGCTGAAGCATCCCACGTAGGTGCCTGTGTGTGTGTGAGAGCAGAGTCAGGCGGCGCGGAGGGACGGAGACGGGAGAGGGAGAACCCACCCAGCGCTGGACGCGGGGCTGTGCCCGAGGGAGTCACAGCCCTGGGGACCCCTCTGCTGGTGCCTGCCCGGGTACGTGCTGCTGAAGGGGTAGGCTTGAGTGGAAATGCAGTGAAGTGAAACATGAGTTTCCCCTTCCCTGGGTTATGTAAGCATCCGCCTTTGCAGACCCAGGCTCTGCCACCATCCCGGGGCCCCGGTTCCCGCGGGCGGCTCGGCTCCTGCCAGTTGGGGACAAAGCGCGGCCAATTTCTACGGAAAAGGAAAAGGTAGTCTTCAGAATGCTGTAGACCTTGAGAAATCTTGTTGAATTTCTCCCAAATTTTCTTGAATATCTCAGGTTGAGAATAAGACGTTGCAAGAGAAATATTAAGAAAATCAATTTTCTTTGGGTACATAGTTGTATTAAAGCTATAATGGAAAGATAACTTCCGTCTTAACTAGGCAGCACCATCTCGCTATCGCGTTGAACTATCTCTCTTTCTCCAGTGCAAATGAATCTTTTAAAATACATCTTGCTTTACTTAGCATATGAAAGATAAATATTTCTCTTAGACTGCGTCCTATGTTAAGCCTCTTTTTTTGTGTTCATGAACAAAACACTATAAAAATCCAGCCCATGTTTTAATATACGATTGGAAGGATGATGTAGAGTCCCACTGTTATACAACAATTGTGTGTATATAAGTACATTTTATCGTTAAAATATGAAGGAAAAAAGGAAATTTGATTTCAGAAGTAACAGTACTGAGATGATAACAGAGGGAAATTAAATAATATGAGCTGTGGATAGGAAGAGAATATATGATGAAAAATGGAACTAAAAAGCATTAACAATAAAATAATCCACAAGAAAAAGAAAGTTCAGGCTAGTCTAACAGAGATCATGGATCTAGGAAAAATAAATCAACATTTAAATATTGCAAACACAACAGAAGATTCAAAGACCTGCACCTCAGTAATTTGCAGATGTGCAATTAGAAAATTCACAAGCTGTGAGTACCCACCCCCAGCATGCTGTTAATGAGGGGAAGGTCACACACCTGCAGTGACAATGTTCTACACTTCACTGGAGACTCTTGATTTGGGCACTTTGGTGTGAGGCAGCAGCAGCCCCGGTGAGGAGGTGGCACGGGGGACTTGTGCCCTCCTCCCTGTGGCCCTCCCAGCCCTGCACCCATGTCTCTCTCACACCCTCCTCCGAAGGAGGCACCGTAGGTTTAGTAAGAGTGTGGGGGGGTAGGATAACATGCTCTGTGTAGGTAGTTAAATTTTTAATTGATAATTTCCAAAGGCATTCCAATGCTTTTTAACAATACTGTTATTAATAATGTCACTTCATTTTCAGTCAGATATTCAAATGATGCATGTTTGAATCAAGATAATTTGGTGGGATGTAGCAGTAAATAGTCCTTCTGGATCCTCGGCCCGCAGTCAGCTTGAGCGAGGCACCAGCCCTAACTAACTTTATGGAGCATTTTCAAAATTTATCTTTTTGGTTTTAATTTGGTTTGAAGTTTTTAAAACAGGTTCCTACTCTGCCTGGTATTAGACTAGCTCCTAAAGACTCATCACATTTCTCTACTTTTCATCTTTTCTTTTGTTCATTGCGGGGGGGTATCCCCAAAGGCAGGGGGGAACCAGAGCAGCCCCAGCAGCCCTGGCTGAGCCCCTCCTGCTGAAACCCTCAGCCTCTGCTGAGCGGCAGGGACCGGGATGTCTGCTGCTCCCTACTCTGCCACCAAAACCTGCGAGCAAGGTTTGGTGTGGTTGGCATGTTGTGGAGCCCTTGGAGGCTCCAGCACAGTGCTCCGGGTAACTCCAGCGGTTCCAGTTTGCCTGACTCACGCTGTGTGACTCATCTCCCTTTCACCCTCACCATCGCCTTCCTGCTCCCGCTTCAAACAATTCACGCAGGAGTCACGCGGTGGCACCTGTTTTGTGGGATTTTTGCAGAAGGTGCCCCTTTGTTTGGGTAAATTTATTCAACAAACTGAAGAGCAGTTGGTAACATGGTGTCTAGACATCCAGATCCTGTTCTTCTCTGTATTATCAGTGAAACATCTCCAGAACAACTAGTTCTTCTAAAGGCGATGGATCAGAGATGGCAAAGTCCTAATGTGATGCTGCAGCCTCGAGAGCAGGGCCAGTCACCTCGCATGAGTCCTGATGCTTTCTGTGTTGGACTCCTCAGGGGGCTTCTCTGCTCCCTGGGGACGCTCGGGGTGCCCGTGGTGTGGGGCTGCACGGCTGGCAGCCCCGCGGTGGTACAGCCCCGAGCCCCCACCTCCCCTGGGTCGGGGCAGCGCCCGGGGGTCCTCAGGGTGCACAGCCCTGCAGGAAACATCAACACCTACAGGTTCCTGGTTTGCTCTTTGCTTGCTTGGGGTAACCGTTTCTGGAAAGCTTTGCTGCTGAACAGAGCAGTGCCTGCAGGTGTTTATCAGCGCCGTTCAGGGTAGCAGGATCAGGCTCACCATGGCATGAACTCGGATTTCTGTCAAACCTGGCCAGCTTCCCATTTGGACTGGGACAGGTCCAGTCCTGTGCCCTGTGCCTGACAATGATGCCCTGCAGCGGAGTGAGTTCCCCTGGGCCCGGGGCAAATGGCCAGCAGCCTGGGCAAACACTGGGAGCCTGTCTCACGCCCAGGGGCTCTCCGTCCATTGCGGTGCTGGTTTGGCCTCGGGAAGGGAGGAAGGGCTGTATGGCCCACAGCTTGTCCCCCTGAGAACAGTGTGTTTGCAGGGGTGTCCAGGGCAGGAACACCAATGTGTCTGCAGCAGCAGAAGTTACTACGTGCTGGCAGCAAGGAGGCACTTCTAGACCTAAGGTATTGTGTGGTTTTGGATAGTTAATTTAATAAACCCCGATTTTAAAGGGTTCCCTGTTCTGAGAAAGAAAATCAATTAAACAGTGTTTATCTCTGCCTGCTTGAAGAGAAAATAATTCAAATTATGGAAGAATATTTCACTGTCTGGGCTTCCATTCAATCAATAAAACTACACTTTTGGAGGAAGCTGCAGCTCAGCATGACCAGGGACGTCAGGATCACACTTTGGCCTGTGCTTGTGCTCAAGAACTGGTTTGAGAGTGGTGATGAGCCGGGAGGAGGTGTTTCTGCAGGGACACTTCATGGTGCTTGCCCCTCTTTTCCTGGGACATCCCTGGGGAGGAGGCGCAGGGTGTGTGTGTGCCCGAAACCAGGGGTATGTCCCTTACCTTTGTGCTCAGCTGTAGGCTTTATCGCTTTAAATCCCGCTGTTTGCATGGGCTCCTGGTCACTGATGAACCTGTGAAACCACCTCCTCCGCAGCTGCCTGAGCTCTGAGTTGCGGGACACAAGCCACCGCGGGCCGTGCCGCTGGTCCAGGGACGGCTCCTGCATCGCTTCCATGGCCACCAGCAGCCTGGGACTGGGGTTTTGCAGCGTCCGGGGCTCTGCCATCCCAACCCCTGCCATCCCGTCCAGTACCGGCAGGGCCTGATTTGCAGAGGTCCCACGTGAACCTTGCTGGATCACCAAGTGTGTCCGCTGGAGCAGCAGGAGGCTGCCGGCCATCAGGTAAGCTGCTGTGAGGAAGAAGAGCAGAAACTGGGTCCGACGGAGAAACTTCTGCAGCCTGAAGAAAGCTTTGGCCATGCCCTTACTGGAACCGGGCCCTTCACGCCTCCCGATGGGCCCACGAATCTCCACCTGGCCGGGTGCTGGGTCCTGCCGTAAGTTCAGCCCATCCCTTCAGTGCCTTGTCCCCACGAAAAGCCTTCTCCTCAGACGGCTGCGGCAGAGGGAGCAGCCTGGGGCAGCACGGCCACTGCCTCAGGAGTCCAGGTGGCCCAGGGGCTCCCCATGTCCCTGGGGCGATGCCATCCTCCTGCTCTGCCCAGGCACCAACAGCTGATGCTGGAACCTGGAATATCAAGGGGTAACAGTTGGTTCACATCCAAATAGAAAATACCTGTCATCAGGGTGACTTTCCCCCACCCACCCCTTTTTTTTCAATGGAACCTTTCTCCATCTGTTGTTTATAATTGTGCACTATAAAAACTATCATCCAATAAGAAGGATTGGTTAAGCAGAAGCTAGTTTCAGATCTTCAGCCTTACTTCTTTTCTTCTTTCTTTAACTTGGAATGAACGCGAAATACCTTTATGATGAGGTTATTTCTCTTGGGAAAAAAGTTTTTTGTTTTCTTTTGTCAGTAGCCGACATCTCCGTTCTTTGTCGCTGCCTGGAACAGGCAGCTCCAGCATCAGCAGCTTCTTAGGAAGGTGTTACCAAATCCCTTCCCTTCAGCCTAGCAGTAGCGAAGCTACAGATGCAGATCAGGAGGAAACAGCGGTGTAGGGGTGTGGGGAAAAAGAAGTTGCATCAACTCACAACAGATAGATAATTATTAATCTCTTTCAGCACAATAAAGGCAGGCTTTTTGCTGACGGATGTCTGGGGCTCTGTACGGACGGAGCTGTGGGAGTTGTTGTGCAGGTCGCTTTAAAAGAAACCAGAGATCCCGCTATTTTTTTAGTAGATTTCTATTGCCCAATAGGGACAAAAACTAGTGAATGTTTGAAAAAAAATCATTTCAAGTTTCCGCAGCTATCTCTTGACTTGCTTCTGTGCTTTGTGGGCTTCAGCTGTGCTGATGTATTCCACGATGGGATTGTCTGGGCGAGAAAAGCTCCTTTGTGCTCTGGGGAGCCTTTAACCTCCTGGAGCCAATAACAGCTGGCATCTCCCCGTAAGTTCCTGTTTTCCCAGTCTGTCACTTCTCTCTGGAGCCAGGCAAGTGCTGAAAAAAGATACAGTGTTTTCCAGAAAAGAAAATATTATGGGTTTTGTTTAACTTGCATTTGGGGTACACTCTTGATATCCACACTCGTGGCAAAGAAACATCGTTTACTCTATTTCTTGTTTCAGTATCTGAGTTAAAGTTTTGTGGATATCCATTCATGCGTCTTTCTTAAATCGATGCTACATTTCCAGTCTCCACCCATTCCCTTTTTCATTTAGTTGTGCAACTTCTTTCTATCTTAAGCAGCAGCCAAAAAGAAACGCTCAAAAACTGCTAGGCCAAAAGTGTATTAAAGCTCCTGAATCTTTTGTCAGTTGAGTCTGAATTCTTTTCTGGGACCTTTCAGCCTCGGCTGCTGAGCAGGAGTGGCATGAGGCAGGAATCCCCATCTTCTAATCTTACATTAGGTGGTCTTGAGGACCTGATTTAGATGCCTTTTTTTTTTCTTTTTTTTTTTTTTTTAAAGTTTGTATGTGCTGGTCTCAATTGTATCGGGTGGAGTAATGTCCAAAAACACTCGATGTGTTTATCTGTACACTCTCTCCAAGAGCTCAGTCTGAGAAGCAGTTAATGCTCTTCCCACCAGTACCTGTGGGTCCATCAGCAGCTCCTAAGAGCTGGGGCTGCAAAGGGCGAGAAGACACTAATGTGCTGTAGTCAATTAAGATCCCTTTCTCCAGCGCCAGTCACCACAGCTCCCTTCAGATCGGCTCCAAAGCCAAAGAAAATGCATTGATTTACACCAGCTGAAGAGCTGACCCTTAAAGTTAAATTATTGAAAATCTCTGATCAACGTTGTGAGTGCTCAAGAATTACAGTAAAAGGGTCAGAAGTATCTAGACAGATGAACAGGAAATTACCCATAATTAGACACTGTGGATTGTTACTGCGCTAATTTATCTGAAGAAATACTGTCTATCAGCACAGGTGTGGTGTGATTCTGTAGTTGTTCCTGACATGGAGCTACGGGAAACTTGAGCCGTTCCCAAAGCGGGTGTCTAACCCAAGAGCAGGACGTGTCTATGGTGTGTATCAGCCCTCTGAGGGTCCAAGGGGGAACGTGCCGTGCCCCTTACAGACTCGGCACCCCAAGGCCTTGCGGGCAGGGGTGGAGGTGCTGTCTGTAAGGCAAAGGGGTGGCCCCCTTCACTGAAATGCTGCTGTGAAGCCTCATCAGCGAGGTGATGGCGGCTGCAATCACACAGGGATTCAGAAGGTTTAAGGGTTTTTTGCCCCCAGCAGAAGATGAGGCTGGATATATTTATCAGATTGCAATAATTTTTGCCCAACTGTAATTCAGGGTTTCCAAGCTGTCTTCCGACTCACAGAGTCACCCAGTTGTAACAGCAAGGAGTGCTGTCGGCCAGGGTTCCCCAGCCCTTTGTGCTGGGAGGCAGCGCCAGGGCAGCCTTTGGGCGCCACTAATTAGCAATGCCAAGGGCGGCAGCTTAGCTGCAGAGGGACCATGGAAGCTGTGGAGCGGAGGTCGGGCATGTTATGCTTGAACGGCATCAGTGGCCCCGTTTATGCCATTGTGTGCTGAGTCTTTCCATGGGTTTCAGTGGGGTTTCTCCGTGTTTCAGGGGTGTGAGGTGGGGCAGGTGGAGGCTGGACCGTCGCCATGGCGAGGGGACCTGCAGCTCAGCCGGGCATCTTGCGGAGATGCTCCAGATGCCAGGGAGATGGGTCTGGCCACCACTGGCCCGAACAATCCCTGGGGGTGTGATGGCTGTCCCCCATCAGCAGGACGAGCAGCAAACACCTGTCTGGGCACCGGCTGGACCAAGGGCTGCCCGAGGCATCCCTCCTGATTCGAGCATCCAGCATGCTCTGCATCCAAACTCCGAGAAATGTGCGGTATAGCTCCTGTGGGTCTGCCTGGTTGGTTGGTTGGTTTGTTTATTTATTTACTAAGGAGAAGCTGCTTCTGGGTCTCAGAAGGCTAACTTTGCCTTTTCCCGGTGCTTGGAAAAGTTTAAACGGTACCAGCCAATTTCACTGCAGTCAATACGACGTGTATAAATTACCTCCAGATGCATTCGCCCTCGGTACAGTTGCCATGACAGTACATTGTAGTAAAAACCAACCAAATAAATAAGCAGACTCTCCGCCCACAGCAACTGCTGCAAATGTGCAACTCAAAAATTAAATGTTGCTTTTTAGTGGGGAAATAGCAGAGTGCTGCTGACATAAAAAAGAGTCATTTGATTTTTCCATAAACTGCATATTGCAATATCATCAAAGTATGCCTAAAAGAATTGAAGTGCATCACTTTTGATGATGATATTAAAAAGGAAAGAGAAAGAAGGATATGAACTAGTATCTGGTAATAGAAAATGTATCATTTGTCTTTTTCATACATGTTTCACTTAAAATGAATGGAGTGAAATGGAAGAAGAATACAGTCTTCTGTTCCTATTTATCAGTTCTTGCAGCCAAAGGGGCTTTAGGACCACATTAACTGAGAGTTGAATTAGTCAGTAAAATCATAAAATGATAATTGAAAGGACTTTGAGATGGGCAATGAGAACTGTTACACAGCGGAGAAGACCTCTAGGTGAAGAGAACAATGAAAGGGTTAATGCTGCGACATAAAACCAGGGAAAATAATTAGCACTGGCCAGGATCCGCTCTGGAGTGGTGAGGGGTACGATCTGCTGGGTGCTGGGCCTTCAGCACGGAAAGGGTCCCCTGTGCCATGGGAAGGTGGTGCCTCTGGTGGCTGTGGGTTTATAAAATGGATAATTACCTGGTTACCGAGGGCAATAATTTGATGGGGTTCAGAAAAGCATTGAGTGATCTTATTTCATAAAATATGAATTTATTCACTTTAGCAGTGATGGGTGAATCTTTAACTGTTCAGAAGTCAGGTAACTGTTCAGTTGTTTGAGCAGCATTTTCAGCTCTTTGTGCCTGAAAATTTTTGTCTGGAAATGTCATTAGAAAAAATAGTTTGAGGTATTTTTTTCTGTAAGACCTCTATATACACCTGCAGGACTGAGGGCAGAGCTGAAACATGCATCTTCCCCGAAATCCCAGAATCTCAAAACATGAATCTGTTTTGATCCGTTTCCTAAACCAGGCAATGCTGCGATTCCTGTCGCTGTCTCTGGGAAGGCCTTAAAAGGCTTGAAGACAGGTCCCTTTAGATCTGCCGTGCCTTGACCACCAGTGGCTTCGCTGGTTGGTGAGCTGGTCCCAGTGCTGGGGAATCCTCCTGAGCGTGTCACAGGTGGGTTATTCGTTAATTCAGGTGCCCTCAGGGTTCAGTGCGTGGTGCCGGCTCTCAGGGATGCTCTCCCAGGGGTTCTGCATGAACCCACCACGCTCGGGCAGGGCATGGTCCTACCAGCGCCCACAGAGAAGCTGCTTTGCTTCCCTGTGACCTCCCTGTGACTTCCAAGCTCAAGGAGCAGTTACAGAATTTTTAAGGGGAGACTGAATACTGTCAGTGGTGCTATGAAAGCCGGTAAAGGCTGAAGACACTAGAGACCAGCCCCCGACTTGCAGGTGAGGAGTTGCTCAGTTGAGGGCTGTCCCTGAATAGGCTGCTCGATGCAGAAACTGGGGTCAATACGACATTGGCGGCTGCAGTTCATCGATAGTGGATCTTGTCTAAAGACCAGCAGGATTCTGCAAATTCAGAGTTCTTGGCACGGAAGCAAGACTATGTTTTCCACTGTAAACTGAAGGGAATTGGACTCATGAACACTATTTTTAGAAAAATCCATCCCTCCTCCACATTTCTCCTTTCTTTCATCAGCTTTCCTTGAGGACAACTGCAGTCAGTCAGGACCCAGCTGGAGGGTCCTGGCTTGCAGCCCTTCATTTGGGGATCCACTGCCATTTCCTTGAGGCTGTTTGGAAAGTCAAGGCCAACATTGTGCTGCGTGAATGCGGGCAGGAGGGAAAACTCTTGAGAAGCTGCAAACGTAATGTTGGGATCCTGCCAAATATCTGCAGTTGCCTTTATTCTGATGGGTAAAAGCACCCTGAGGAACCCTGAGCATCTGCCGGTCTGGAGGTGGCCCACGGCGAGTGCTTCTGGCAGCCCAACTTTCATAGGTGGCCAGAGCTGTCTCTTGGGTTTTGAGAAAGAGGTTAAAAAGACGACAAAGGGGAGATGTCTGAGCTCTCCCCTTGTACCTCGAGTGGAATTGGCAGAGAAATTCCATATTTTCCCAGTTTCCAAATCATGGGATAAAAGAGAAAAATGAAACTGTGGATCACGTTTGTGTGGAAAGCAGCACATGCTACAAGTAAAGCTTAGAAGAAATCTGGTACTCTGCTGTCTTAAGCCAAAATCCACTCAAATCAAGACATAGGTTGATGCTGATGGATTTTGGCTCAGGTCCATTGATACTTTTTCTAGCTCCTTAAGAAAGTGTCATGTGGACTCCTTGTACTAACTTAACAACGTAATTTAGGAATTTATGCAAAGGAAAGAAAAAGAGGTGATTTTGCAATCCTGTCACCTTTCCTAGGATATTCTTTCACCAAAAAGAAAGGAATTTCTTGATGAAGAGTTACTAGACTATTAATTTCCTTCACCTCCAGCTCTGGCCCCAGCAGGCGTTCCCCCCGCGCTGCTCCGATAGCCCCCCAGACTGTTATGGCAGCCCCATCCCCACGGGCAGGACATGGGACAGCCCAAGTGTGGCTCCAGCCTGGCACGGTGACATGCCACGCAGCTCCACAGCCGCTCACACTGCAGCTTTGCTCTCCGGTTTTCTCATCCCTGCTCTTCCTGCAAGCGGGAATGTGGAGGTGCTGTTCCCTGTGCCCTGGGAGGGGATGAGTTAGTGCCCTCCTTCGCTCGGGCACATCCTGCATCTCCCTCCATGCAAAATCACCACGTTGCTCAGTTCTGCTGTTGCAGAACTTGCTGAGGGCTTATATCTAAATACAATAAAAGCGTTTCTTCCCTGTCCCTTCCCAAGCCACCTCCAATTTTTTTAGCTAGAGAATAATTTCACTTTTAAATATTTCCAGAAACTAACTCTTCTACCCCTTTCCCATCAAGATGAAAACTATCATCTTGGGATTTTTTCCATGAGTTAATGAGGTGCCCAGGAAGGGACCTTCAGCCTGTCCTGACCCCTGGAGCCCCGCTGTCACCCAGCTGCCCTCCCCAGAGAGCTGCCCTCGCTCCTGGGCTTTCAGAACCAATAAACGCTTCTTTCAGCTCACAAAGTTTTACCTTCCAGAAGATGGATCTGCGCTGATGCTACACAAACACCTGGCTCGTGAGCGACTCTTTCCCAACACAGTCCTGCTCCGAGTGTCACTTTAAGCACAGCATAAGGTCTGTCAACAACCAAGAAACAGGCAGAAACACCAAAATCTCTCCACATGCTGTTGTGGTGAGCGCTGCAGCTGGGGAGGGCTTTCTGGCAAGTTTACCATTTCCTTCCTCACCTCTCCTCCCTTCCTACACTACCTTGGAATTGAGCTTGCTCCAAGATGCGTTCAGATTGCAAAGTTATCTTTGATGGTGATATCAGGTTAAAACTGTTAAATAATGATGAACAGTGATAAAACAGAAAAAATATTTATGCAGAGATAGTAGAAAGATGGAGAGAAGCCCCAGAGTCCATAAACAAGTCAAATCAAGTTGAAAATGCACAAGTTAAAAATATACGTGCTATCCACTGTATAGAATATGGGGGTGTTTTACAGCTGGCAGATTATTCGGCTTTAGGGGGGAGAGGCAATGTCACGGAACAGAGCTGCAGCCTGGAGAGCCAGCACTAACTCCTGCAGATCTGGTCATGGCAGCTCCTCCACTAGAGATTCCACTTCTTGGAGACTAATTTTCTAGCACGGGTAGGTGTAAATCCAGGCAGTAGTTTTGGTGGGGACCGCGGTAGCCCATGGTGAGGGATGCAGAGGAGCCTGCAGGAGGCAGCGGGTCCGGGAAGGGTTCCGGTGCCAGCCTGGAACAGACACTGACCACGGCAATAGGACACTTCTTCCATGAATCCGGTACTTCTTACCCAGCTCACTGATAAAGCAATAATCAGCAGGACTGATTCCATGCCCGTGTGGAAAGATGCAGCCATATACACACCTAGATTTACATGTATAGGCACACACAGGTATGTATGTGTGTATACGTTCTGTGCATGGAGGGGTGTGCGCTCCAAAGATAACGTATAATCTGCTGTCACTGCTCACTGATAAACTGAGACCTGTCAGCAAACATTGTTCTTGAACCTAGAAAGTATTTCGATCAATAATAAACCATTCATGCATAATGTATATCCCTTTGATTTTAAGAACTCAAGCACCCAGCAAATGATACTTTATCTGCAATTTCAAAAATCCCCAACATGGTTCTGTGGCTATGGGCTGAAGTTTTGGAAGAGACTGTTGTAAAAAACGTAGCATATATTGATTTTTGCCTGATCCCCTGTAGCTAGAGATGAGATCTTTTCCTGTGTGCAAGGAAATCTACTGGAATTAAAATACCATGCAGATATGTAACTAAATTGCAGGTATTCAAAAAGTGCCTTTCATAAACCCCTCAACATCCAAATTCCTGCAACACCCACCTACTAAAAAATGTTAGAGTCCATTTATTTAGCACAACGATGCTTCAGAAGCTGTGTGGAGAAGCAGAGCATTCCAGGCTGCCTTGCCAGGCTGTGTCACACCAACACACTCGCATTATCCGTCCCTACTTTTCAAGTATAATGTTTTGTGGATGCTCAGAGAAGGGTGTCTCGAGAGCAAACTGCAATCTTTATAAATAATGCAGCTAAGCCTCGCGTGCTCAGATGCCATGGATAAATTTAATAAATCAAACAGCCATTCAGACCACGATGAATGTTAATACCTCAGCCTCTGCAAAAAGTTCTCTGGCTATTACTTGTGTCAGGGCCAGCTGACAAACAGCTTTGCAGAAGCCGATAATGCAACTGTATGAGAAAAGGAGGAAAAAAAACCTCACCTTTCGTTTATGGTGGAGGGACTCCTGTCGTAGCCAGGCAGAGTCCTAGACGATCCAGTCAGACGTTGTTAGAGCTGTAACGCACGGCCGAAAGCTGATAAATCCTGCCCCCCCCGCCCTTCCCCGCTA